>JADBJO010012578.1:32500-57199 GCA_016801955.1 Conus betulinus | reverse complement strand
TGTCTTGGTGATTGTCATCAACTGTTCATTTTCATGTCATGTCATGCTATGCTTCATCGCCCCCCCCCCCCCCCCCCCCCCCCCCCCCCAATCCAGTGTCATGGTGATTGTCACCAACTGTTCATTTTCATGTCACGTCATGCTATGCTTCAATCCCCCCCCCCCCCCCAATCCCATGTCATGGTGATTGTCACCAACTGTTCATATTCATGTCACGTCATGCTATGCTTCCATCCACCACCACCCCAACCTCCCCCTCCTATCCAATATCCTGGTGATTGTCACCAACTGTTCAATCACGTCATGGTATGGTTCAATCTCCCCCCAAATTCAATGTCTTGGTGACCCTTCAATTTCATGTCGAGTCATGCTATGCTTCAATCCATCCCCCCCCCCCCCCCCAATCCAATGTCTTGGTGATTGTCACCAACTGTTCATTTTCATGTCGAGTCACACTATGCTTCAATCCCCCCCCCCCCCCCCCCCCCCCCCCAATCCAATGTCTTGGTGATTATCACCAACTGTTCATTTTCATGTCGAGTCATACTATGCTTCAATCCCCCCCCCCCCCCCCCCCCATCCAATGTCTTGGTGATTGTCACCAACTGTTCATTTTCATGTCGAGTCATACTATGCTTCAATCCCCCCCAAATCCAATGTCTTGGTGATTGTCACCAACTGTTCATTTTCATGTTGAGTCATACTATGCTTCAATCCCCCCCCCCCCAAAATCCAATGTCTTGGTGAATATTCATGTCACGTCATGCTTTGCTTCAATCTCAGGACTCCTAGAAGACGATGCGATCAAACTCAGAAAAAAAATGAGGGAAGGTTAAGAAAAAAAGCCTGAACAAAATAAAACACGATTCAGCACAGGACTGAATAGTTCTCTTGTTAATAAACACCAGACTTAACACAGAATTGACATGCTTGAAACACATAAGCACGATTTATTACCAAAACGTTGCTCCACACGACAAGTGAAACACACAAGCACGATTTATTACCAAACAGTTGCTCCACATGACAAGTGTTTGACTACAGTGATCAAATGGCTGCTCTCACATGGTGCATATGATTCTACTACTACAGTGGCCCGTCACTTAGTTGTACACTTTCTTCTTCACCCACTCCTCCCGCACCTCATCGTCTCGAGTCACTGTAACAAAGCAATTACTGTAATGTACAAATCCTTAAAATCCACATTCCTGTCAGTGGCACAAACAATACATCTGATGTTTAATGCATTCAATGATTACCTCTCCAAATGACTGCATTCTGATGTTTAATCTGATGCATTCTATGATTACCTCTCCAAATGACTGCATTCTGATGTTTAATCTAATGCATTCAATGATTACCTTTCCAAATGACTGCATTTTGATGTTTAATCTAATGCATTCATGTTTTCCAAATAACTGCATTCTGATGTTTAATCTAATGCATTCAATGATTACTTTCCAAATGACTGCATTCTGATGTTTAATCTAATGCATTCAATGATTACCTCCCAAATGACTGCATTCTGATGTTTAATCTAATGCATTTGATGATTACCTTTCCAGATGACTGCATTCTGATGTTTAATGCATTCAATGATTACCTTTCCAAATGACTGCATTCTGATGTTTAATCTAATGCATTCATGATTACCTTTCCAAATGACTGCATTCTGATGTTTAATGCATTCAATGATTACCTTTCCAAATGACTGCATTCTGATGTTAATCTAATGCATTTGATGATTAACTCTCCAAATGACAGCATTCTGATGTTTAATCTAATGCATTCAATAATTACCTGTCCAAATGACTGCATTCTGATGTTTAATGTAATGCATTCAATAATTACCTTTCCAAATGACTGCATTCTTAGTTTTGTCCTTCAGACTGGAGAAGATGGAAAGGAGGAGAGAAGATGTCAGGGGATAAAGAAACAAAGAGACTGACAGGTGGATGACAAGAGACTGTGAAACACAGGGACAGGTAAACAGGGACAGAGAGAGACAGAGGGAAGAGACAGAGATTGGGAGAGAGAGAGCCACGGGCAGACATACAGAAAGACTGAGTCACAGAAAAAGAGAGAGAGAGAGAGAGAGAGAGAGAGAGAGAGAGAGAGAGAGAGAGAGAGAGAGAGACAAACATTGAGAGAGATCAGATGAAGAGAGAGACTGGGAGACAGAAGAGAGAGACTGAGAGACAGACAGACAAGAAAGACAAAGATGGATACACATACACACACACAAAGAGAGAGAGAGAAAGAGAGAGAATTTAAAAGGTAGGAAGGAGTGACAGGGTGGGTGGGGTGGAAACAAGAGAGAGAGAAAGATGGACAGATTCAGAGGCAGACAGTAGAGAAAGAGACAAAATGAAGAAAAAGTCAGACAGATCAAAACAGAGAGACAGAGAGAGAATTTAAAGGTATGAGAGACAGATGAAAAGTATAGTTCCTGTAGAACCTATGTCATGACCAGTATAAGCATTGATATCTGATGCTGAAATCTATGGGTCCTGCAGGACTCATCTTCTCACCCACTAAGAGTCAAAATCCAACCCATTTCATTTTTCAACCAAAACCTAAATAATAATCCTACCACAATAGCGCTTTGTGCCTGCTGTGAACATTTATTCATTTTCATTAAAAAAAAAAAGTACATGTAGATGGCATGGTATGACTCTTTTCAGTGCTTCTCTGGGTCATTGTAGGACCTACAATATATGGAGAAAGTTAAGTTGTTAAAGCAGACAGACATTTCAACCAGTGAACTAGTGGCAGACCTGCAAGGGCCTCAAATGCACAGAGTGAACCATTCTGATATCTTAAATGTAGCATTCCAAATGTTAGCACAGCAGTCATATGTGAAATCACAAATGTATCTCAACAGCACTTCAGCTGCCCTTTGCTCTGCCCATGGCATGATGATGGACTAAAAGATGGTCATCTTGCTAGTTATCAAGGGGCTTGAGTTGACTTACGAAAAAAAATCTAAATGGCCAACAATGAAACCAGCTGACAATAACTATAACTGTAATCATCTTACCTGATAATTACAATAATCTCTGATAAGTAGAATGACTGCTATTATCTTATGTGACAATTACAACAATCTTTGATAAGCAGTATAATTGCCATCATCTTAAAGCAGTATAACTGCAATCATCTTAAGTGATAATTAAAATAATCTTTGATAAGCAGTATAACTGAAACTATCTCAAGTGATAATTACAATAATCTTTGATAAGCAGTATAATTGCCATCATCTGAAGTGATGATTGCAATAATCCTGATCAATTCTTCTGTTTTTTCTTCCTCTCTCTGGGCCTGGCAATTTTTTGACAAAATTTAGTCTACAACTTAAATATTGACATGACCTCTATTCATTTAATTCAAGCCACAGCTTTGTCTAAAAGCAATTCCTTTATTCTTCTTTTAAGTTGTTGTTTTGGGGGTAGCCTTTTGTCAGAATGTAGCAGTGTAGCACTGTCAACAAATCGTAGCATGCTACACTACAAGCACAGCACTTGGCAGTTGTGTGGTATCAGGATCACTGTCATTCCTGACATCAATACTTACACTAGGCAGTTGTGTGGTATCAGGATCACTGTCATTCCTGACATCAATACTTACACTAGGCAGTTGCGTGGTATCAGGATCGTTGTCATTCCTGACATCAATACTTACACTAGGCAGTTGTGTGGTATCAGGATCATTGTCATTCCTGACATCAATACTTACAAAGCAAAGCCACAGAAGAAAAACAGTCATACTTTACCTGTGTACTGAAATTTGTACTGGTGATTCAACTCGCGATCGTAGCGGGCGATACCAACTCCCAGTAACACAGTTGCTGTGGAATTAAAGAAAAAAAAAGATTGTATTATCTGAAGACAGTCTAATTTGAAACCGTTCATACAAACTCCACGAAAAAAAAATTATTTATTAGATTTATCATTTATTTATTATTATAAATTAAATTATTGGATAAAGAGGTGAGCTCCATGAACCATTACTGTGCAGGTTACTTCAGGGCATAAAGAGGTGAGCTCCATGAACCATTATTGTGCAGGTTACTTCAGGGCAAATAGAGGTGAGCTCCATGAATCATTATTGTGCCGGTTACTTCAGGGCAAACAGAGGTGAGCTCCATGACCCATTGCTGTGCAGGTTACTTCTGGGCAATCACAGTAAGGTTGAGATGCTCCAGTCATGATGACCTTCTGAAAGATCAGGAAGGAGGGAAAGGCGTTGGTATTGCAGCCATTCAGCTCAGGGATAGGGAGTCCTTGACCCATGCTTTGGGACTGTGGACAAGTCAGATGCATTTGGAAAACATCTTGTTGAACTTGGGGCAGCAAAGGAACTGAACATGGGTTGAACTGTGATCCCATACTCTCTGTATATGTCTCAGTTTTATTTGGAGGATGATACTAAAACTATTGAGTCTGCCTGACCACTGAGGCTCCGTGCCATGTGTGTCTGCCTGACCACAGAGGCTCCTTGCCATGTGTGTCTGCCTGACCACTGAGGCTCCTTGCCATGTGTGTCTGCCTGACCACAGAGGCTCCTTGCCATGTGTGTCTGCCTGACCACAGAGGCTCCTTGCCATGTGTCTGCCCGACCACAGAGGCTCCTTGCCATGTGTGTCTGCATGACCACAGAGGCTCTTTGCCATGCGTCTGCATGACCACAGAGGCTTCTTGCCATGTGTCTGCATGACCACAGAGGCTCCTTGCCATGTGTGTCTGCCTGACCACTGAGGCTCCTTGCCATGTGTGTCTGCATGACCACTGAGGCTCCTTGCCATGTGTGTCTGCCTGACCACAGAGGCTCTTTGCCATGTGTGTCTGCCTGACACAGAGGCTCCTTGCCATGTGTCTGCATGACCACAGAGGCTCCGTGCCATGTGTGTCTGCATGACCACAGAGGTTCTTTGCCATGTGTGTCTGCATGACCACTGAGGCTCCTTGCCATGTGTGTCTGCCTGACCACAGAGGCTCCTTGCCATGTGACTGCATGACCACTGAGGCTCCTTGCCATGTGTCTGCATGACCACAGAGGCTTCTTGCCATGTGTCTGCATGACCACTGAGGCTCCTTGCCATGTGTCTGCATGACCACTGAGGCTCCTTGCCATGTGTGTCTGCCTGACCACTGAGGCTCCTTGCCATGTGTGTCTGCCTGACCACTGAGGCTCCTTGCCATGTGTGTCTGCCCGACCACAGAGGCTCCTTGCCATGTGTGTCTGCCTGACCAGAGGCTCCTTGCCATGTGTCTGCCCGACCACAGAGGCTCCTTGCCATGTGTGTCTGCCTGACCACAGAGGCTCCTTGCCATGTGTCTGCCGACCACAGAGGCTCTTTGCCATGTGTGTCTGCATGACTACTGAGGCTCCTTGCCATGTGTCTGCCCGACCACAGAGGCTCTTTGCCATGTGTGTCTGCATGACCACTGAGGCTCTTTGCCATGTGAGTCTGCATGACCACCGAGGCTCCTTGCCATGTGTCTGCATGACCACTGAGACTCCTTGCCATGTGTCTGCATGACCACCGAGGCTCCTTGCCATGTGTCTGCATGACCACTGAGGCTCCTTGCCATGTGTGTCTGCATGACCACTGAGGCTCCTTGCCATGTGTCTCACTGCTGGTGATACAACGGCCCAAACACCCTCAAAAGAGGACCTCTGCCAGAAGGGAGAGATTTGAAGAGGAAGAGACATGGCTGAACTGCTTCCATTTCAAGCATCTTGCAGCTCCTCGGAAATCCATGTAACTGACCCATGGAGAGTGTTGATGTAGGCTCCCAAACCAGGATGTGTCCTTGAATCAGGGCATCTAGGGGGTTGTCAGTGAGACAGAATGCCATAACTGCAGAGTCCATCCATTCCATTGGTCCGCTACCAAGATCTCAGTGGAAAGGAAGAGTCCCACTGTTGAGTTGGTTCTATAAACACTACCTGAATTTTCTCTGTATGGGGACTTCATTGCACCCCACAGGAATGAGAAATACTGTGCCAGTTATAGACGAAAGCTGGAGGTCTGCAATAAGAGCTGTGAGACAAGTCTGCATGTCAGCTGTAAGTCTGTCACAGACAATGAGTGGAAAGTCATCCAAGGAAAGGTGAAGGACTGGTTTGGGTAGGGTTCACTGCTTCTTAAATTGAATGAAAACAAACACTCCTTTACAGTCTAGAACTATGAGGCTGGGCAGAGCATAGACCTGAATGGTGACTCTACAGAACTTAAGGCCATAGTACTGAGGAAAGCATGGGACTCCATAATGTTGACTAGACATCAGACCATGGGCATGGCATCTTCACTATCCATGAAAAAATGACCACAGCTAGCAAACTGGGCCACCATGAAAGAACTGATGTGGTAAAGTACACAATGCCAAACTGTATTTATAAACACTGATAAATATAATAAGTTTTGGACTTTCTTTCGTAACATCAACAAATACAAGTTTTTGATCTGATGACTTTGATGCACTATCATGGGGAAAGGGAAGGGGATGGGTGTGTGTGTGTGTGTGTGGGGGGGGGGGGGGGGGGGGGGGGGGGGGGGGGGGGGGGGGGGGGGGGGGGGGGCATTCATGCTAACAAATTAAGCACAAAATTTGAAAACACCTTCTCTAGATACATGGGAAAATGAGCCATGGGAAAACGCCCAACACGATTCATAATGAAAACAAGGCTAGGACATTCATCATACATCACTGAATGCCTGTCAAGGCAGCTGGACCGAGACTTCACTTTGCAGACAGGCAAAGAGCATGTGTGTTCCACAGATAGATCTTTACAAGAAATGAAATAACATAATATTAGATGTGTGCATATGCATTTGTGCATGCTCCTGTATATGCTATGTTTTTGTATAGAGATGTGCAAGTGCATACTGTGTATGTAATTATGCTTATGTGTGTATGTGTATGCATGGATGTATGTATGTACATGTGTGTATGTGTGCGTGTGTCCATGTGTGTGTGTGTGTGTGTGTGTGTGTGTGTGTGTGTGTGTGTGTGTGTGTGTGTGTGTGTGTGTGTGTGTGTGTGTGTGTGTGTGTACCAATATATCTAGCACCTTATGTAATGAATAAGTCAGGTCAGTCTACTATTTCTGGGGATGGGTTGGAAGGAGGGTGGTGGGGAGGGGAGGGAATATCAATTTTCGATTAATGAACCAGGCCTAAAGAATAAATATAAAAGGGTAACTATCAAAAACTATTTCACAACAGATGTTTTTCAAAAAAACAACACAGCATAAGTCATTTCATCAATACATCAAAATGAAGGTGGAAGAGTGTCAACTTACAGATGTTTTGCGAAAATAACATAGCATAAGTGTTAGTCATTTTATCACTTTATCAAAATGAAGGTGGGAAGAAAGTAAACTTACAAAAACCAATCATTCCAAGGCAGCACATTATCTCAGGAATTTCGTGCCAGCCCCTCTTTATAAGAGACACACCTGTAGAGAAGAAAAAAAGGCATACATTTTGAAGAACAGAATGGGAGTGGAGTGGGGGGGGGTGGGGATGGGGGGGGGGGTGGGGACTCTGAAAAAGACACTTTTTTTTTTCTCTACATTGTTCATATGCACTTACTCATTTTGGTTCCTTTTTGAATGTCACAATTCTTACCATACACATTATGATCACAATTTTTTATGGTTCCCTGAGTGTTTCACTTTAGCTAGTTAAAACATACTGGATTATAAATCATGTGCTTATGTAGCACAGTATCAAGGAATAGTTGAATCTGGTCACATTCAAAATCACAGATGAGTTATAAACAAAACAACTAATCCAGTGCGTGTACATGTTGTTGCTATTGTTCAATTTAACGTCTTCCCACTTAGTAATTACAGACAGATTGTGTAATGGTGTATGTGTGTGTGTGTGTGTGTGTGTGTGTGTGTGTGTGTGTGTGTGTGTGTGTGTGTGTGCGTGTGTGTGTAATGGTTTATGTGTGTGTGTGTGTATGTGTGCATATGTGTGTGTGTGTGTGTGTGTGTGTGTGTGTGTGTGTGTGTGTGTGTGTGTGTGTGTGTGTGTGTGTGCGTGTGTGTGCATGTGTGGGTCCATGTTTTAAGTGTGTGTGTGCATGTGTGTGCATGCATGTGTGGGCGTGTTCGCATGTGTGTGTAAATAATTTCTTTCTTTTTATATATATATATGTGAGGGTTTGTTAAAAGTTAAAGATAAATTCCTATTGGACTGCATAATAGATATGGGCATAACGAACAAAGAAAAGCATAATTAATTAACATTTTAGGTAATGTCAGTGGAGTCGATCTATCATGTGAAATATTAGTACTAGTCTTGTGCACTGTATTCTCTGCTCTTGGACAATCTAGCAATATGTGACATACACTGAGAGTTTCACCATAAACACATGTAACATTTTTGCGGTATTTGGTTCAAAGTGAATTTAAAACTCGTGAATTACAGTTACTACCTCTCTAGATATTGCACTTTCATATTTGTCTAATTGAGTCTTGAAGAGGCTCTCAGGATTTGGTTGTATACAACTGTGATAATACTGACTATCTGTGCCTTTCAATAACCTCTTGAAACTGTTAAAGGATGCTCTATAAATCAAAGTATAACATTCTGACAGGTGTAACAGAATGGTCTGTGCAGTCATGCCTTCAGTTCAATATTGTGCACTGCTCACTGAGAAGCTTGATCAACTTTCTCGTTTGCTGAAATTCCGCAATGTGAGGGCACCTGACAGAAAGTCACATTTATCCATTTTATCGATAGATGTGTCATGTAATCATTTCTGAAAGAGTCTTACAATGGATCTATGTGTACGAATGTATGTATGAGTGTGTGTGTGTGTGTGTGTGTGTGTGTGTGTGTGTGTGTGTGTGTGTGTGTGTGCATGTGTAAGTGTGTGCGTGTCTGTACGTGTGTGTGTAAACACGTTTATGTGCGAGAGAGTGGAAATGTGTGAATAAATAACTGTATGAGGAAGCATGCTAAATGAGTCTGTCTGTGTGTCTGGTGCGTGTGTATGTGTGTGTGTGTGTGTGTGTGTGTGTGTGTGTGTGTGTGTGTGTGTGTGTGCGTGCCCACTTGTGCTTATACAAAAGTAGTTACATGTCTGTGCCTATATGAGTATGTGTGTCATGTGCACTGCATGCAGAAAGACAGAAACAGAGACTGAGAGAGACAGAGAGGACAAGTGAGAATTTGGGGGCTTAGGAGGAGATGCTACTGCTAGAAAGCTAAAGGCGTAGAACCGAGGGATGAGGAGTTTTGCCGACCACCTCTCACTTTTTTTTTCCACATTTTTTTTCTTTTTCACAATTTTGAACTGTTTTACTTTTCTCTGAAAAGTTAACAATTGATCATCATTGTCAAATCTATAAATGTCAGTACAAAATACAACAACAAAAAATACAAAGAAATAAGCCCAGTCTTAATCTATAAACTCACTTGAATTAAAAAAAAAGCAAAAAAAAACTAGTTCACTTTCAGTCTAACTCTAAGTTAACTGGATCAGGTTTTTAGAACAACAGCTTACGCTTCATCAAGTTTCCTTTCACATAAAGTTTAAGTGAATTCTAATCTCAATCTGAAAACTGACTTGAAACAATTTTTTGCTATCTAGTTTCACTTTCAGTCTGTGTTAACTGGATCAGTGGTTTTGAACAGCTTATGCTTCATCAAGTTTCCTTTGACATAAAGTTTCAGTGCATTGATCTGGTTAACAGGGGGCTGAGACTGTTCAACAGTACAAATCTGAATTTTATAAAATTTTATAATGTAATTTGTAAAATGTTTGCAAATTTACTTTTGATTATACTACAAATTACTCAATCAATGCGCCATAAATGGAAAATTTATAACAAAAAGCGGCCCCTCCCCCTCACACAAAGAAAGTGGTATGAATCGATTATAGTTCTTTAAGGTGTGTGCTGCACCCCACATCAAATGATAATCATGTCTTTGAAAACAGAACGACACAGTGGAGGCTTAACTTACCCTTCATTGCTCCTCTGGACGCCATTTTGTCTGCTGGCATGAAGGTCACAGGCGACGTTTCCGCCGGATATGTAGCCAAGGCCAAGACAATCACAACATGGCGGCACCCTGGGAGCATGCTACGACTGCTAGTCATCCAACAGAATCGGCGAAAAAGTCACCAAAGCCCTGTCGCGCTTGTACAGACTTCCAGTCATGGATGAAAATGCAGGGGAAACAAAGTCAAGTTCGTAAATAATTTTCTTATGTGTTTTAAACAATGTAATTCTGAAGTGACAGAGCTGTCAAGTGGTTAGGTTAGACGCGAAGGTGATGCAAGTTGAACTTTCGATTACAAAACTACATCGGGTACAGGTTTTTAGGTTCATTAACCTACTCTGACATCACGACCTGTGTAATATATGCTTACGACCAGCCACCAAATTAACTTAGAAAACAAAATTTGATGATTTCATTGACAAATCGAAAAAAGTATATTTCACACAATGTCGCGCTGGTGACCAACTCGTTTTTGAGTGAACCAGTCTTTTAGGAAGAAGAAAGAAGAAGAAGAATTTGCTGCCTTAGTGTGATTCGGCGATACCCCCAGTAGTTCGGTGACAGCGAGCAGTTAGGCAAACATCTCCAGTGCCGGGTGATTGTGTTGCTCAACTGTTAGAACTCGTGTGCGAATGGTGGGAAAAAAAACTCTTTATGCCCAAAACGCTTAATTATGGCATAGCGGGCAGTTGCTCGGACATGGATCAGAAACTTCACACAGCCAGAACTCAGAAAGTACGAATAGGAAACAAACTATCAAGAGAAATTAAGTTCTGAGCAGTAAGTGGAATCCAACAGGCAGTATTCTTTGACCTTTTAGTAGTAGTAGTAGTAGTAGTAGGGTAGGGAAGTAATTTATACATAGGCCGTTTAAGCCTTTAAATGTCCCCTCTTGTTATTATACTTTATAACAGGGTTGAAATGCAAGCTAAATAAATTTTCCTGCTTATTCATCAAAGCTTCTAAACTTCTCATTTATTTTCGTACATTTTTAAAAAAATGATCAGCAAGATGAGAAACAGAGTGCATGCAAGTTTGTTTTTTTTTGCTGACAACTTTTTTTTTTTTTTTTTTTTTTGCTGACAACACCAAAGTAAGCAATACATAAAAAGAAGAATTAGACATTATCACAAAATGATATTAAGAATCTTATTAAAATACTTTTATGTTTAAAATAGGAGGTAATCAACAAAATGATCTCAACAATCTTGTTAACTGATCTAAAAAGTGGAAGCTGTGTTTTACCTTTAATGGACATGGATTTAAATGAACTTTACGTCATGTCCTAAAGATTGTGTAGAAGTAAACTCGTGGAGAGCGTGGCAGCAGAGAGTCCTCGGAAGAGAAGCCCCCTTCAAGCAAGTGTCTCGGCCCTTATCTCCTGACACTCTAGGGGGGTTGGGCCACACATGGTTCATGACTCCGGATGTCCCTCTGCTGCCCCTTTTTTTTTCCCATCTTGGGACGAGCCATGGCTGGGATTCAAACCCATGTGCCCTTCTGGACATGCTTATTTTCCACTTAATGACTCGCACACTAACCACTGAGCCACTGGGACACCTGATATTTGTAGGTAAGTTAAGCCTTATGAAGTTCACTTTTGTTCCTCCTTGACCAGATCCAGCTTGAACACCTCTCTGCTGCTTCTGCCATTGCTTTCAGGGCTCTGGTTTTTTTCCCTCCCTGCAACTGAGAGCTGTTTCATGAGGCTGTATGCAGGCGTTCTACACAAACCCCCTAGCTCCAATTTCTGCAGTGAGGACTTTGACCTGATAGCGTTCTCTCCTCAGGCTGTTTGCCAGATCAGCATACTTTTCAGTCTTGTAGATTTGAGCTGCCTCCATTCTGTTCTCATATGGCACTGTGAGCTCGATCATGATCAGCTGCTTGGTTGACTGAGAGTGGACTACTATAACTGGTCTCATGCCACTCTTGCTGATGATCTCTGGGTGACTCTTCCATTCTGGGAGGTCTGCAATGCACTCCCAGTCATCTGCCCCGTCCAGCAGACTGCCTGCATGTTCTGAGTGGCACTGTTGTTCTTGACCATGATTCACTGCCTCCTGCCATGAAGAATGTTGCGGGTGTTTTTGGAGTCCTGATTTTCCCTTTTTGTGGTGTTGGTACTAGCCCAGACTACTTGTACAATCTCTTTGAGCACTTGGTTGTGCCTCCATGTGTACCTTCCTTGAGCCAGGGCTACTTTACATGAGCTTAGGACATGCTCCATTGTTTGTTTTTCATGGCTGAGGGGGCATGAAGGATCGTCTGTTTTCCCCACTTCACCAGGTTTGCATTTGAGGGCAGAAGGTCATATGCAGATCTGAGAATGAAGCTGATCCTGAGAGGGGCCATGTGCCAAATGTCATTCCAAGTGAGACTTCTTTGGAGTGCATTCTCCCACATTGTCCATTGCCCTTGCTGGCTCTGCTGGACTGCTTTTTGGAGTCTTTTTTGGTCGTCTTCTTTCATCTCCTCCTGAATCATCATGTCTCTTTTGGCTTTTCCTTTGGCCTTTGACCACCATTCAGTTTTGGTCACCCCCAGTCCTTGTCTGTTGGTCTATGTGTGTCCTGTTATTTCTCTGATCTTGAGACTTTCTTTTGCAGAATCCATCGCCTCTTGAACTTTCCATTTTCTGCCTGTCTTCAGCTGGGGCTTGATTGCTTCTACCACCTTGTCTCCTGAGTCCTCCAGCATGCTTTGAAGTCTGATCTTCCCTGCTTTGTATTCCTCCAGGATGGATTTCAGTGGTAGTTTCAGCTTTGCTTGGCGACAGTACAACGCTATGTCAGTGAGACAGGGTGGGACACCAAGCCATTTCCTTGTGAACTTGTTGATTTGGATTTCCATTGCCTCCACCATGCTGATGCAGATGTCATATATCATCAGAGGCCATAGGAGCTTTGGTATCAGCATGAACTGCGGACACCAGACCTTGTATTTGCCAGGGAGCCCACACTGGTCAATGGTCTCCAAGCCTTCTTCAACATCTGTTTGGTTTCTTTTGCTCTTTGTGTGTCTTTCAGCATATCATCATACCATCTTCCAAGGCTCTTGACTGGCTCTTCTGTGACTGTTGGAATGGCCTGGTTGGCAACACTGAAGACCACAGATTCGGCCACTTTTCCTTTCCTCAGTAAGAGACTCCGTGATTTCTTTGGCTTGAACTTCATTCTGGATGAGGCAACTATGTCATCCAGCCTCTCCAGCACATGACATGTCTCATCTTCTCTGGATGAAATCACTGTAGTGTCATCCATGAAGGCCTTGAGAGGGGGCATCTTGTATCCATCGCCAAGGTCTGTTTGTCTTGCGTTGCTTGTTGCTGCTTTCAAGATGACTTCCAGTGCCAACATGAACAGTATTGGGGAAATTGCACAACCCATTGCAATGCCCACTTCCAAGCTGATCCAATCTGTTGTGTACTCCTTGGTAGTGAACCGCATTGAGAAGCCATTGAAGTACTTCTTGAGCATGTCGCAGATGTTCTTTGGCACATAGTACATCTCAAGAGCCAGCTGTATCATCTCATGGGGTACAGATCCATATGTGTTTGCCAGATCAAGCCACACTACGTCCAGGTCTCTCTTTTCTGTTTTTGCTCTTTAGATTGCGTCCCAGATCATTGTGGCGTGTTCTACACACAGACAGCCATGCCTGGGATGCCAACTTTCTGGACTGACACATCCAAGTAGTTGTTTCCCATGAGGTAGCTGGTCAGCCTTGCCGCCATGACAGAGAAGAAGATTTTCCCTTTGACGTTCAGTAGTGATATATTGGCCTGAACTGGCTGATGTCACTTGAGTTTTGCTCTTTGGGGATGCACACACCATCTGCCGTCAAAGATTTTTACCAAAGTTTTCGTTGAGTTTTTAGACGATCTATTTTAAAGAATTGTGTGAATGAATGACTTGTGAGCTGACTTCAACGCGGTGACAGCCCTGATATGGCCCTTTGCAGTCGCTGGGCTATAAGCAACATTATCTTATCTTATCTCATCTGCTGTCATCCACTGGCTGCTGATCTTCTGGTTTCTCCAAGCTGATTGCAGCAGCTGTGGAGCCATTCCAGCACTTTGGGACATTTCTTGTACAGCTGGTAAGGTATTCCGTTTGGGCCTGGTGATGATTTGGCTCTGGCTTTGTCGACCACCTTCTTTATTTCTGCCAACGTTGGAGGCTTGTCATTGAACTGTTCCTCAGGGTTGGTTGGCCACACCAGACCTTGAATGTTGAGTGGTGCTTTGCTCTGTGAGTCAGAGTATGTTTACTCAGATGCTGCTCAAGAACTCCTTTGTCCACACTTAGGGTCCCAGATTTTGGCTGCTCAAACAGAGTTCTGGCAAACTGGAAGGGGTCTCTGAAGAAGCGCTCTTGTGTCTTCTTTTTTTTGCTCTTTCTCCTCCTCGCAGATTCCGCTTTGCTGAGGGCGCTGTGTTTTGCTTTCAGGTCTTCCAGAGTTTTTCCAAGCCTTTTTTTCAGCTGGCAGTGCGGTCTTCATTTGCTTCTTGAGGTTTTTCGTTTGGACCCTGATCTTGTCCATCTCTTCTTGGCGTCTGGATTTCTTTGGAGGTGTCTTCTCTTTGGGTAGTTTTGCTCTATAGGCGTCTCTACATGTGGCATACACAATGTCCCCATATGTGGCTAATTTGTGTTGCAGGGTGCTTTTCCCTATCAGTGCATCAAGTCTTTGGACGATTTTTGCATCCAGTTTCTCCCAATCTTCAGTCTCGTTTGCTCGTGGCAGGTTGAGTTTCAGGCGCCTGGCATCAAGGGCCTGTGCAAATTCCTCATCCGAACCAACAGCGTGGATGTCCTTGGCACTGTGGTTTAAATCCTGGCCTTAGTCTTCCGACGTCTTATCTGCTGATGCAGTCCACTGCTGCTCATTCAGATGAGTCTTCACACATCCGATCTTTGTCCTGTGGATCTTCATGCCACGGGTGGTAGTGAAACGCTTTCCACAGACACATGGATATTCCATTTGGTCCATGTTCATAGTTCATTTGGGATTTGCAGTCATGATTGGTTGAGCACCAATGGATTCATCATTCTCTTCCCCTTTCAGTGAATCCTGGGAGCATCTTTTCCTTTTCTTTTTAGTAGCCACATGTTGAAGGCAAAGTGGGGAGCTAGCCCACAAAGCCCTTGGTTCTGGTCTTTCCCAGTGTCCTCCAGTCTTTCCCGGACATCCTCCGGCCTATTCCAGGAAGTCAATGGTTTACCCATGCATCAGTAGAAAGAAACATGTGGAGAGCGTGGCAGCAGAGAGTCCTCAGAAGAGAAGCCCCCTTCAAGCAAGTGTTTCATGTGAAGGTGTGAATAATGCATAATGATGATCAAATATCATATGTAGCTGATGAACGCATTGTAGAAGAAGCTTGCACAGGCGAACATGTGTTTGATGTGATATTTAACCCCAACACTTAAACTCAACAAACACATCACTGCTACAATTAACAAACAAGTTAGATAGATTGAATTGATTAGAAAGAGTTTTACATAATTGAACTGATTAAGAAGTGTTTTATGGGGATAAACTGTAATGTGTACATAAAACTTAACAAGAGTTTAGTCATACCCTTGGTAATTGACTTTAACAAGATGACATACTGGATATAGCCCACAGCAATCATCAGGGTTAACAAGATGACATACTGGATATGGCCCATAGCATCATCAGGGTTAACAAGATGACATACTGGATATGGCCCACAGCAATCATCAGGGTTAACAAGATGACGTACTGGATATGGCCCACAGAAATCATCAGGGTTAACAAGATGACATACTGGATATGGCCCATAGGAGTCATCAGGGTTAACAAGATGACATACTGGATATGGCCCATAGGAGTCATCAGGGTTAACAAGATGACATACTGGATATGGCCCATAGGAGTCATCAGGGTTAACAAGATGACATACTGGATATGGCCCATTGCAATCATCAGGGTTAACAAGATGACATACTGGATATGGTCCACAGCAATTATCAGGGTTAACAAGATGACATACTGGATATGGCCCACAGCAATTATCAGGTTAACAAGATGACATACTGGATATGGCCCACAGCAGTCATCAGGGCTATAAGCAACATGAATTAAATGTGGAATATGGTATTGAAATTTTGAGCCCATATTTGATCCGCTGCACTTGCAAGAGTGTAAATACAGGCAACAAATGTAGTCATGTGAGATTAGGTGTTAGATTAATTAAGCTAGAATTTCGGACTCTAAAGTATAAAAGATTACTTGAGGCTGTAAGAAGTGTCTTTAAAATTACCAGAACATACTTACACTGCTAATAGAGCAGTCAACATGCCCAAGAACCCATAACAGAACTAATAGTACTTGTGCAGCAGAGCAGAACTGGCAATAGAAGAAATTTCTTTCCTTACAGAAGTTATTGAACACGTGGATATTCTTCCATCACAAGCCAGACTGTGCCACTTTGACTGTATGCTTGAGAATGATCTTAATCTATTCATTTTCAGTTTCAATATGACAACCTGTGCCACTTTGACTGTATGCTTGAGATGATCTTAATCTATTCATTTTCAGTTTCAATATGACAAAACAGGACTTTCTTTTGAAAAAAACATCTCATTACAGTAAAACATGTGAAAGGAGACTTCAAGAGAATGGATGCCGTCGGCCTAAAATTCTGATCCTGATATATCAAAACACTTTTGGGTTGATCTGATGATTGAAATATATGTCATAATTTTGACTGTAGTCTCTTCACGATTCATGGGATGGTGAGAAAGGGTGGAGAAGGGGAGGGAGGATGGGGGTAAAATAATGATACAACTCCTGGAACTGATAATGATTCCATATTACCTGGGTCATAAAATCAGAGTATGTTGCAACATTTAATGTATGCGGTAGGCTACAGGTAGCACTTCAAGTCTGAAGATGTTGATTTTTTTTAAATTGCTGAGTATTGCTTATGAGTCCTAACTAGATACTGAAATTGCCATTGAATGTGAAGATATTATTTTTCGAAAGCTGCTGATTTATTTCTGAATAACATTTTAACCTGGCTTCAGCTGTTCCATAGCCCTCATAGCTTCCTGTCTTACCTGTCCCCTTCCTCTCCCAACCAGCTCCTCCCTTTCTGCCTCTTTCCCTTTATTGATTTCCATCCACAAAACTGCTAGAGACTTTATCGATCATCACAGGAAACTATATATCGATCATCACAGGAGACTTTATCGATCATCACAGGAAACTATATCGATCATCACAGGAGACTTTATCGATCATCACAGGAAACTATATCAATCATCACAGGAGACTTTATCGATCATCACAGGAGACTTTATCATCACAGGAGACTTTATCGATCATCACAGGAAACTATATCAATCATCACAGGAGACTTTATCGATCATCACAGGAGACTTTATCGATCATCACAGGAGACTATATTGATCATCATAGGAGACTATATTGATCATCTCAGGAGACTATATTGACCATCACAGGAGACTATATTGACCATCACAGGAGACTATATTGACCATCACAGGATACTATATTGACCATCACAGGAGACTATATCGATCATCACAGGAGACTATACTGATCATCACAGGAGACTATATCGATTATTGCAGGAGACTATATTGATCATCATAGGAGACTATACTGATCATCACAGGAGACTATATCAATTATTGCAGGAGACTATATCGATTATTGCAGGAGACTATATCGATCATCACAGGAGACTTATCAATTATTGCAGGAGACTATATCGATTATTGCAGGAGACTATATCGATCATCACAGGAGACTTTATCGATCATCACAGGAGACTATATCGATTATTGCAGGAGACTATATCGATTATTGCAGGAGACTATATCAATCATCACAGGAGACTATATTGATCATCACAGGAGACTATATCGATCATCACAGGAGACTATATACGATCATTACAGGAGGGAAAGGTAGGCATTTGGAGGGATGGATGTTTGGAAAGGGGTTAATCCACACCTTGACAGAATCCTGTGACAGGAGTGGGGGAAGTGGGAGATGGAGGGGGGGGGGGGGGGGAAGGATGGGGTATTAGGATGTGACAGGCCAGGTTTTATCCACTGAGCAATATCCTGAAGTGGTTGGTCTTATCAAAGTTGGGCACACACACACACATATGGAAAAAAAAGGAAAAAAAAAAAAAAAAAAAAAAATTCTTCCCATTATATTCAGTCTTTTATACCCATGCACCTTTGCCACTATCTCCCTTACTAAGTGTTGACCTCCTTTGAGTCCTATCCTTACTTTCATCCTCAGTTTGCAAGAGCAACTGTTCAAACGTCTAAGTAATTGACATATACCCGGAATATTTCTACACACACACACACACACACATTCTAGGTATATACCATATCAGTATGGTTCAGCATCTAATTTGCGTGTAGAACAAGGCTTTTCATTTCCCTCCCACTCCTGTCCGCCCCCCTCCTCCCCCTTCCCTTATTCACATGCACCTATAAGCGGTTCAACTCTTATGAGTAATATGTCAGCCTGTTCCATACTCTGATGATCTTGGACTCCTGTGTATGCATATATACCTGTGATCACATAGAATTGATGTTTCTGGATATCAGTGTGTATGGGCCCATGGTCAGTGTACACACACACACACACGCAGAGTCAAAAAGAAGGAAAAATCTAGGAAAACGAAAGCATATACAGCATGGTCTTTGATTTTAGAGGGCTTGATCACTTGTGTAACCCATTGTTGTTGGCCCTCATTGCAGAAAAAGCCCCAGGATCCGGAACAGCAAGGTGATTGTCCACTTGACACAGAGCAGCTTGGACGCAGGAGCTGGGGATTTCTTCACACTATGGCAGCTTACTACCCAGACAGGCCCACACCCCAGCAACAGGGGGAGATGTCGCAGTTTATACGACTCTTCTCTAAATTCTATCCATGTGAACATTGTGCCGAGGAGCTCAGGGAAGAGTAAGTTTGTCTCCTTAGCTGTGTGGTGGTGGTGTTGCTTGTCCAGTTGTTGCATTGTCAAGCTGTTGTTGCAGGGCTACTGGCAGGGCACAAATGTGCACATGTGTTGAAACCTGCATGCCATTGTTCTTGGGACAGGCTTCAGACACGTCCTGGAAACCTTCAAAAGATTTCAAAAGATTTCCCCCCCCCCCCCCCCCAGGGCTTGAGAAGTGTTGGAAAAACAGTACAGGCCCCCAAACTCCCAGAAAAGTCCTGGAATTTTCTAAACCTGCTGACCACATTCTTATTCTTAAGGCAGCAAAATTAAGAATTGGTCTCCTTAGAAAATATTCAGTGGATGAGAATAATTTTAAATGAAAAATTCAAATTCATTGATCATGCTGACATTGTGGTCACAGCAGATGACAGTTCTGCTGGTTGTCTGCTGCTGGATTTATACAACATTTTACTTGTTTGAATTCTGCATGTGAACTTTTATGTGTGTGTGTGTGTTTATCTTAAAATGTTCAGACTGGTTTAACATTAGCATACTTCTTACTGTAATTTCTGGTGTCAGAGGTGTTACTTTCAGTCCTTGAAATTTTCTGGCATGGCCCTGGAAAAGTCCTGGAAAATTCCTTGAATTGTTCCTCAAGAGATCTGTGGGAACCCTGCTGGGAGTGCGGATCTTCCCAAACCTTAAGGGGACCCACGAAAATGGGTCAGGTGGTTTACACACCTTTGTTTTTTTTTGTTTGTTTTTCATGTATGGCAGGCAGAATGAGACAGTGTTCCTTTTGAAGGTTCAGAAAAATCTTGATGGTTCCAGTCCAAATAGCAGTCCCAGACCAGAAATGAAGAGAATGTATTGGAAGGGGTATGGGGTGGGACAGTGCTGGGAAGAGTTGAGAGGAGGCTTGTCTACTTTATAGAACGAATTGAAGAGATGGTGATAGAAGAACCTATATGGACAAGACATGGCAACTGACTGAGTATGAATTGCCAAACTTATATGATCTAACAAGGTCTGTACCATTCATATGTTGTCAGTGTGTGTGCGTGACTGCACATGTGCTCATGTGTGTGTGCACACGTTTTTTATTTTTTATGAATAAACAAAAAAGGAAAGAAGTAAACAATGAAAGTGACTTTTGAAACACTGACAGTAAATGTTATATTGATTCAGATTTTAAAAAGAATCTTTATAGGAAGGAAAACAAGAAGGCAAGTTTGGACTGTAAGGGGGTGGGGGTGGGGGGTGGGGGGAGGGGGGGAGCTTTTACATTTAGGCAACACTAATTTCAAATTTCCTTCACACTCTTGTTATTTCTATTACAAATATGATTGAAATTGGAGAGAGGAGAAAACAATAATTTGTTAAATAGCAACAAGGTGTTTAAAAAGAAATGGCGGCTGAACCTGAATGAACAGCATTTACTCTGGCTAAAATTTGTTCATTAATTTCATGGCAATTATAACTATGGTAGCACCGTTGGTATATTTGTTTTTGTTATTTTCGGAATAATCACACGCTCCAAAGGGTTTGGTTTTTTTTAACCCGCACATGTAGAATAGACACAGAAAGCAATAGAAAAACAAGAAGAGTTTTATCATTAAACATTTTGAAATATTTGTAATGTTTGTCACAAACCCTGACCAAAGATGATGGGAAGGTGTATTATCATTTGCATGTATCTCAGGCATAATTTCTAGACCTTGTACAGGATTTGGCGTGTGCAGAAAAAGACAGTGCTGACTGTTGTGGGGGAGGAAAAATTTAGAAAGAGAGGGGGTTAGTTACCGCCAAGGACATTGACAGACAAAGCACAGGACAAGACACGATGCATTTCGACCTCTTGGGTCTTCTTCAGGCAAAAAAAAACAGATCACATTTGACTTTTAGGACAGTACAAAGAAAGAATGAAAGGTGACTTATCTGTTGTCCATGTGGTAGGAAGAATGGCGGTCATTCATCTGACCATATGGCGGCCATTCTTCCTACCACATGGACAGCAGATAAGTCACCTTTTGTTCTTTGCTTGTACTGTCCTAAATGTGATCTGTTTTTTTGCCTGAAGAAGACCCAAGAGGTTGAAATGCATTGTGTCTTGTCCTGTGCTTTGTTTGTCAATGTCCTTGGCAGTAACTAACCCCCTCTCTTTCCAAATTTTGCATTGTTCTCCGCCATCAGTCACTCCGTTTTGAAACTGTTGTGGGGGAAGCAGAATGAGAGAAATGTGTCCTAGCTCCAAACATTAAAATGCTGATTATCATGGGAGAATGAGAGGAACGTGTCATAGCTCCAAAGATTAAAATGCTGATTATCATGGGAGAATGAGAGGAATGTGTCCTAGCTCCAAAGATTAAAATGCTGATTATCATGGGAGAATGAGAGGAATGTGTCATAGCTCCAAAGATTAAAATGCTGATTATCATGGAGAGAAGGAGAGGAACGTGTCCTAGCTCCAAAGATGAAAATGCTGATTATCATGGGGGAAGCTGAATGAGAGAGGAATGTGTCATAGCTCCAAAGATGAAAATGCTGATTATCATGGGAGAAGCAGAATGAGAGGAACGTCATAACTCCAAAGATTAAAATGCTGATTATCATCAGCAGTCTAGGCTACTGAAGTGGAGCTTTTTAAAAAAACTTTTCCTGACAAACAAACTCCTGATTAAAAAGCTAACAGATTGTGCTATTTTAGTGTGTGCATGTGTGTGTGTGTGTATGTGTGTGTGTGTGTAATTCCCCTAAACTCGGGTAATGTGCCATTGTGCTGCATGATAAATGGACAATGAAATAATGATGAGGTTTATCACAATGTCTTCTGAATTACAGTCATTTCCAGATATCTAGAGGTGAGACACAAAATGCAGGTTTGAAGTATGCCTTTACAAGGACATGTGAGCCCTCACCTTCAGGTCTTCACATACTTCAGTGATGCTGCACTGTGTGGGTGACCATAGTTAACCCATTGTTTTATCTATTCTTTTTAAAATTTGTTATCTGATGGAATGAGAGTGACTTTTATTGTCCCAAATGAGGTTTTGATGATGAGGGCATCAAATATCTTTCCATTCCATGAATGTTTTGGGGGGGAAATGTTTGCATGTGCATATTATTGTGTGTGTATGTGCGACAGTGTATTTGGATGCACAGATATGTTTATGTCTTTCTTAGATATGTAAGCAGTGCTGTCATCCATATTTCACATTTTATTTCAACAGTTTGAAAAACAATGCGCCAGACACCTCCAGTCAACATAACCTGTCTCAGTGGTTTTGCCGGCTTCATAACAGAGTGAACAAGAGGCTGGGAAAGAAGGAGTTTGACTGCTCCAAAGTGGATGAAAGGTGGAGAGATGGGTGGAAAGATGGCAGCTGTGATTGAATTGTGTGTGTGTGCGTGCTGGAATTCTAGACTGAGTCATAAGAGCACATTTGGTATGCAGTATGCAGAACTATGAGTCCACAATTAAATGATTTTATAACTGAAGCCTTTTACTTGATTAGAATGGAAAGAAGCCTCTTATGGGTTAATGTTCTAATTATTTTAGAGTATGCCTGCACATTTGTCTTTTCCAACAGTACAATTTTAATGTATTTAAGAACCTCATAGACAAACGTGAAGTAATAACTAAAATAAGATATGAATTTGACAGATAAATTAAACTGAACAACGACTGGACCAACAAGCATTAAAGAAAGTATATTTATATATATATATATACGGAAAGGGCCTTAAAATCCTAAATGGGCTAAGTTGTTTTGATACAACCCCCCAAATTCTGATCCTGATCCTGATCCTGTGGGATTTCTAATAATACTGACACTACCACCACCTATTCGTAGACACTGGATTGAACTTTGAAGGAAGGCTGTTCCAGTGGGCATCCAGTCTGGACTTGAAGGTGTTCAGTGTTAGAGCTGTGACTATGTGAGCTGGGAGGCTTTTCCAGGAATTTGACTGTCTCAGCGAAAAAGTTACTTCAAACTTGCAGCCTACAGTGTCCTTTGACAGATTCAGACTGTTGCCCCTTGTTTCTCTGCTGTCAAACAACTGAACTGAGCCACCACTATCCCATCTTGTTTTCAGAGACATGATTATCATTTGAAATTGGGTGCATCTTACACCTTAAAGAACTATGATCAATTCATACCACTTCCAGTGTGTGTGGGAGCGACTGCTTTTTGTTGTAATTTTTCCACTTTATGCTCATTTGATTGATTAATTTGTACTAATTGTAGTATATTCAAAAGTATGATTTGCAAACATTTACGAATTACATTATAAAATTGAAAAAAAAGCAGATTTGTACTGTTAAATAGTCTCAGCCCTGTTAACCAAATCAAGTCACTTAAACTTTATGTCAAAGGAAACTTGTTAAAGAGTAAGCTGTTGTTCTAAAACCCTGATACAGTTAACACAGTAAATACGAAATGAGGCAGGCAACAGTAAACAACAAATAGTTAGAGTAACTCTTGCTCCCACAAGAAAACATAACTCCAAAGGAATTTTGCTCACGACACTAAATCGCCTAGCAGACATGACAGCACAGAGCACACAGGAACAGTAAACAACAAACAACAAATAAGTAAATAAACTCTTGCTCCCACATGAAAACATAACTAAGGAATGCTGCTTATGACACTGAATTGCCTAGCAGACATGACTGCACAGAGCTCACAGAACAAAAAAAGGAACGTCTCCATCAAGTGAGATATGGTGTATTAATGATACTCTTCATTTTTGAAAGTGTACTTGTATTTACTGGATGAAGTATTAGCATCTTCTGTGTAAAAGATTGATGAGTTTTTTTCTAGTGATGTTCCGGGCAGAGACAGACCTGTATTGTTTGGTTTACCAGTGAATAAGCTGTGAAACACTGTCCTGAGCCTCATCCATCATTGATACTGTATTAGTTGATTGACAGATTTGTTCTTCATGTATGCTGCCTCATGGATTAGTGGATGAGACGTAGTATATCTAGACAACTAGACAAGCAGTGACACCACCTGACAAAACTGAAACTCAGATTGAAAGGCGATCTTGATTAGCTCCTTTTACATGCTGAAGTTGAAAGTCACGCATTCTGAAAATAGTTATAGAACTTTTACAAAATTTGTGGTGCTTCGAAGAAAATATTGCAAATCAATCTCAACCACCCAAACTGTTCATGGCCAAATTCAAAATTGTATTGCGAATGTTGACTAGGTGAGCAGTCTTCTCACCTTTGCATAGGATTTTTTAAGTTTGCAAACAGCTCTTAAATACCTGATGTCAGTGCACAGCTGATTTGATCAAATATGGGGAAGTATACAGTTTTATTCTCACATGCTATCTTATTACTTTACCCTTCTTGCATAATCTTCAGTCTTACTGTAATTCCAAGGGGTGTGACCAGCTCTTGGTAGAACCTTGTTTGCATCAGCTTTCAACACTGACTTGAACTCAGATGTAGACACTCGCACAAACTGAATCAGTGATCAGGATGAGCAATAATAACTCTGTTGTTGTTGTTGTTGTGTGATGTTGTGTGTGTGTGTGTGTGTGTGTACATGGTGTGTGCATGTGTGGATGTGTGTGTGTGTGTTCCAATGACAAACTGACATTTTCACAGAAACATGCATTTGAAGGAAGAGATGTTATGACTTTATTATGAGTCTCTGCAATCAGTCTCCAGATACGGGTGTGAGGAAAGATGGC
>JADBJO010012578.1:0-30000 GCA_016801955.1 Conus betulinus | reverse complement strand
ATGGAAGAGAGGGTCGGGGGGAATGCAGGATGTGATGTGTGGGTATTTACAAGCCTTTCTTGTGACATTCTTTAGTAGAGAAAATGAAATAAGTTGTCAGTTCACTGATGGTTTTATTATCTCTTGTCATCATCATGGTAATGATCTCTGGTCATGGTGACGATCACAATCTAATGGCTGTCCAAGGTTGCTATAAAACAGAAATAAAAGAAAACAGAGTAGAGAAATATATGAATAAAATGAACACAGAAAGAAGTCTTGAGCCCTGTGCTGAGGGAACTTAACATTTGGAAGGGAGATTCTTTGTTGTTTCTTTTTTTCACGTGTTAGTAACCTGATTGTCAGGCAATACGTGTGTGTGTTGTGTGTGTGTGAGAGAGAGAGAGAGAGAGAGAGAGGGGGGGGGGGGGGGGGGGGGAAAAGACTAACAGCCTCCATTGTATGGGGAAATATCAATAAAAGAGAATGAAACAGCATCAAAGCCGGTTCAAATTTGCGCAATCACATTGACAGAGACTATGGATGTCTGTGTGCACATGCGTACATATGTTTGTGTGCGTGTGCATGCATGTGTGTAAGAGAGTGTGTTTTGCATATCTTTATAATGCTTTTAATTTGTAAATGTGTTCGGATTCCATACGTGCAGTACATCATCTTCATCCACAGAATGAAATTGATATGAGGGAGACATTATGGAATTGCCACAGGCTCTTTTCAGTGTACATAGATAACAAGGGAGAGATTGTGGAACTGCTGGGGGTTTTTTCAGTCTACATAGAGCTACCCCACCTTCTGTAAGCTCTGTGCCTCTGACTTCCTCCTTTTCTTCTCTGTCTTTGACTCGGTCTCTCTCTCACACACACACACACACACACACACACACACACACTCTCTCTCTTTCTTTCCTGTTGTCTACTGAGTTGTTTGCTTTGTTTTGTCATATTTGTTAAGGAAAGTCTTAAACTCTTACTTTTTGGTCACAATGCATGGCATGCCAGCTTCTGGGTTGTAATCAGTGTCTGGGTAGAGGACATTGGACACACTGTCCAGTGTTGGACACTATCCATTCTGCAGTGTTTGTTATGGCTTTTGGAAACTTTTTTTTAACATTTTCACTATTCATACCCACACATTCACAGTTCTGATGATTGGTTATATTGTCAAAAACTTCAACTATATGGAAAACAAATGCAACTTTGTCAAGAAATGCCCTCTCATCCACAGAGAGGCAATTGGGGTTAAAAACCAACATTGTATGGCAAGCTTAAGTTCAGCTTTGTCAAGATACACCCTCACATCAGTGTGATGACTGACTCTGATAATAACAACTAAAACTGTAGGGGATACAGATCAAGATACACCCTCACATCAGTGTGATGACTGACTCTGATAATAACAACTAAAACTGTAGGCGATACAGATCAAGATACACTTCACATCACAGTGTGATAACTGACTCTGATACTAACAACTAAAACTGTAGGGGATACAGATCAAGATACACCCTCACATCAGTGTGAGGACTGGCTCTGATAATAACAACTAAAACTGTAGGGGATACAGATCAAGATACACTTCACATCACAGTGTGGTGACTGACTCTGATAATAACAACTAAAACTGTAGGCGATACAGATCAAGATACACCCTCACATCAGTGTGGTGACTGGCTCTGATAATAACAACTAAAACTGTAGGGGATACAGATCAAGATACACCCTCACATCACAGTGTGGTGACTGGCTCTGATACTAACAACTAAAACTGTGGGGGATACAGATCAAGATACACCCTCACATCAGTGTGGTGACTGACTCTGATAATAACAACTAAAACTGTAGGGGATACAGATCAAGAAATGCCTTCACATCACAGTGTGATGCTCAGAGTTCACAGTACATTCAACACCTGGCTACAGCTGTCCTGATCCACAATCCATGAAAATGCACACACACACACCATTGCAGCCACACTTGTCAAGGATTGTGAATCGGGACAGGCTGGAAATAGTTTGTGAATTTTGGATGGCATTTCCATGCCTCAAGCTGAGCTGGAGTGAAAGGACAAGACCCACTGAGAGAAATCTTGGACCTTCGTACTCAAAGCATTCCTCAGGGAAGGAGCTATTGGTCACACAGGAACAGAAGAAGCTGCCACAATACTATTTGGCTTAATTCTCTGAACTGTGAAGTGAAAAAAGTATCTCCTGTAATGAATGACAGTTGTTATCAGGCTGAACGGATGCACGGAACAGTGCAGGGAAGACACACAGATCAGCAGCGCTTTCTGTAGGCAGTGTCCACCTTGATCCCTAAACCACCTTGGAACTAACCAAGCTCAGGGCATCTGTCAAGATTGAGATGGTCCGTAGTGTTTGTGGCAGAGATATGAACTGCAAAAAGTACATCAGAACGCTTGAAAACAAATTTTTATCTGTTGTTGCCAACCAGTATTTAACTAACCGCTCGTCACTCCTAGAAGATAGCGCTTCCATTCATGGGCCAGCTGAGCGCGCACTGGCGAAGACAAGTGGGAATTCATTGAGTCAGGGACCCCACCAGAGTCCAGACCTATAAACCCCACGTGGCTTCAAGAATTACATGAGAAAGTATACTCTTGTGGTATCGGATCTGTCGTTGACCTTTGGAGAGCACTCACCACTTACTGGACTGGGCTGTCACTTGCCCTCACTACAGGTGACTCTTTCCCTCGTGCTGTCAGCACATGCCAAGGCAAAAAGGTCACCTCAGCAGTAGCAAGTTCAGATCAGCCTGAAGGTTCGTAGTTTCATGCCTCTCTTCCCCCACAGTAAGCTGTAGCAACAGGCACCTGTAGATATTTGGGACTGGAGTGGCACGTGGGCAAAGACTCCCCACACCCCCCACCCCTTGCCTTCCCCCTACCTCCCACGGCGCCGGCCAGCTGACCACAGAGGCCATGTCAGGGCTTCCACACATACATCATGCACACCACTCACATGCATGCACACACAACCAACATTAGTTTTGCATCATCACGTTTTATGTTATGCTATTTGGTTTCAAACCGGGTCCATATAGGTCCTCGATAGTCCTTGAATTTTGAGGACCCCTTTTCGAGGACTAAACAGTCCTTGAAATTTGGACTCTAGTGCATATGAATACCTCGGTGTGCTTGAAAGTCCTTGAAATTGTAGATTTTGATGGAGCAGCTTATATTTTGGTCAGAAAATTATAAACTCATACACAGAATTAATATATCAGAAAATTTTATTTCATTTTCTACCTGCTGAAAATGTCCTCTTTCCTGCTGTCTGCTATTACCAGATTCTGCTGAAGTGGCAGTATGAAGCCAGGGAGGTATGCATAAAAGCTTATATTTTCTTTATTACAATCTTTCAATTTATATTACAAGTCCTTGAAAAGTCCCTAAAAAGTTTTGTTGGGAGTTTTTTTGATTGGATGTCTGTATAAACTCTGTTGAAGCACCAATGCAATCAAAATGAGCATGCTAGCAAGGTAAGGTAAGGTGAGGTAAGGTGAGGTAATGCTGCTTATAGCCCAGCTGACCACAAGGGCCATATCAGGGCTGTCACTGTGTTGAAGTCAACTCACAAGTCGTTCGTTCACACATTCCTTTAAAATACATCTTCTAAAAACATATCCAAATTCTTGTTGAAAATCTTTCCACTATAAAATCTCGGATTAGATGAAAAATGTTAATCTTCCTCAGAAATTCAAAGATGACATCAGGCGGAACATCTCTGAACAAGGTTTTCATGGAGTCTGCTGTAGCATGCTAGTACCAGGACACACTGGGAAATACCAGTCAATACATACACCATCTTAATTCATGCACACCATACATTACAAGTGAACAAAAAAAAAAAACACACATAATGAAACAAAACCCCAACCTTGTATAACATGTTACCAGTTATAACTTATGACATATCTGCATTCAACAATTCCAATCATTACATGCTGACTGGAGGGAAGGAGGGAGGACTGTGTGAGGGGGAGGAGACTTCTACATTCAACAATTCCAATCATTACATGCTGACTGGAGGGAAGGAGGACTGTGTGAGGGGGAGGAGACTTCTACATTCAACAATTCCAATCATTACATGCTGACTGGAGGGAAGGAGGAGGACTGTGTGAGGGGGAGGAGACTTCTACATTCAACAATTCCAATTATTACATGCTGACTGGAGGGAAGGAGGACTGTGTGAGGGGGAGGAGGGAAGGGAGGGGGAAAGGACATGGAGAGGGGTGACCTGTCACACAGTCAAAATTAAGCCCATGTTCGCTGGAAAAAAACAAACAAAACGGACAACAAACCAATTTATAAAATGATTATTTTAAAAAAGAGAAAGGTTCTTAAATCAGCAATAACTTCTAGTGCATTGCACACTACACTGTGAAAGTGCTCCTTAAAATCAACAATAACTTCTACTGCATTGCACACTACACTGTGAAAGTGGTCCTTAAAATCAACAACTTCTACTGCATTGCACTCTACACTGTGGAAGTGGTCCTTAAAATCAACAACTTCTACTGCATTGCGCACTACACTGTGGAAGTGGTCCTTAAAATCAACAATAACTTCTACTGTATTGCACATTACACTATGAAAGTGGTCTTTAAAATCAACAACTCTACTGTATTGCACACTACACTGTGGAAGTGGTCCTTAAAATCAACAACTTCTACTGCATTGCACACTACACTGTGAAAGTGCTTAAAATCAACAACTTCTACTGCATTACATTCTACACTGTGAAAGGGGTCCTTAAAATCGACAGCTTCTACTGCATTGCACTCTACACTGTGAAAGTGGTCCTTAAAATCTACAACTTCTACTGTATTGCACACAACACTGTGAAAGGGGTCCTTAAATCAACAACAACTACTGCATTGCACACTACACTGTGAAAGGCGTCCTTAAAATCAACAACAACTTCTACAGTATTGCACACTACACTGTGAAAGGGGTCTTTAAAATCAACAACAACTTCTACTGCATTGCACACTACACTGTGAAAGGGGTCCTTAAAATCAACAATAACTTCTACTGCATTGCACACTACAATGTGCAGTACTGCACCAACTTTTCTTTTCAGCAGATATGGGAGATCCATGTGAAGCTGACCGTGCTGTCTGTACTTTACAGTGGGAAAGACAGTCTCTCTATTGCTGTGTCCTAATCACTGTATTTTTCATCCTAGCATACATGTCCCAGAATATTTGATTTTTGTCCCTCTCTATGTCTTGTTGGTTGTTTCACCATTTGGTTCAAAAATACATTTTGTAAGCAATTCATGAACTTTCGTACTACTTCTCCAGAGCCAGTAACTTGCCAATCAATGTCTGGGAGGTTAAAATCACCAGTAATACAGACATAGTTGAATTTTTCTAACCTGATTTGTTTCAACAACTCAAACATTTTTTCTTCATTCTCAATTGTTGTGTTTGGACTTTTGTAAATAGTTCCAATCAGTATTTTTTTCTCTATCCTTGTTTGAAAAGGTAATCAACAAGCTTTCATCAGAGTCATTACCTCTAATAAGCTTGTATTTTTTTGGCATTTATAGAATCCATCACATATGTATACAGTTATACCCCATTTGGGATTCTCATTGAAGAATAGTTCATAACAATATGGTATTGAATATAAAACAAAATTTACTTTTCTCTTCTCTGTCTGTGTGTGTGTGTGTGTGTGTGTGTGTGTGTGTGTGTGTGTGTGTGTGTGTGTGTTTTGCTATAGATTCTGTTACTACTACCATATATGTGTGGTTTATTTTTTTCAGCTAATACAAGTAACTCATCTTTTTGTTTGATCAACAGTCCATCTGCATTTGTATACAAGAATGTGTATGAACATTCCACGCATGCATGTTCTTAGGTGTAGACTATATCTACAAGTCTCGATGGCGAAGAGGCCTCCAACGAGGCCTCAATCACCTCGAGTTCAAGTTCAAGTTCAAGTTCAGCTTCCCCTTCATTGCTCCTCTAGACGCCATTTTGTGTCTGCTGGTTTTAGCCAAGGCCAAGACGATAATAATAATGGCGCCAACTAAGGGTGATGCTAAGGTAAGGTATCTGGATCTGGATCATTACGTTGAAGGGCCTTGGCGGCATAAATTCAACGGGAGAGAGAGTGCGGGTACACTAATCCCGCTGATGAACGGATGCGCGGAAGCTGCCTGTCGACACTGCCTACTGTGTTTTGCATGCACGGTATTCTCTTCCTGGTGGTTCCAGTCAGTTACAGTTTTGGGGGAAGATGAATTTTTTAAATTGTCGCTATTACACTGTAAAGGTTTAAAACACATTGTGTTATTGGTAGTAAAAGCTTCTGAAATATTGGCACTGTAAAAGTCAGTAAACTTTTTGACGGCGACTCTGCGCCTAAAACGAACTGACCATTGGCCTTTCTTCGGTCTTGGAGGGATGGTAAATTCAGGCTTTCCAGCATTCGTGTGATGCATCCTGGATCTCTCGCGGTGTAATCTGTTAGGCTACGTAGCGGGCGGTTTGACGTTGTACTTTAGCGAACTTCTTTGAGAATTGAGAATTTTAGAAGAATAAAAAAATGTCCTACAGTATATGGGGATCCCATACAATAGAGCTATATAATATTCCAAGGTGGAGCGCACTAATGCTAAGTAAGCTGTTTTACAGCATGACTCCGGGCAGTGTTATAAATAGCGACGAAGGAAGCCGTGTGTGGTAGGCTTTTTGGCTTTTCTTAGTAATGATAGTGATATGGGTAGGCCTACTCTATTTCAGATCCTCAGAGATAGTAACACCAAGGTACGGGGTTAGGTAATGTTGCATATCAGGATCAGGATCAGGGGCGTTGTCTCAAAAAACAACTTAGCCTATTTAGGCTTTTTACGGCCCTTCTGTGTGTGTGTGTTTTTTCGTGTCCGTTGGTCTAGTCGTAGGCTAGCTCAGTCCAAGTATCCATCGATCTGTCACCACTGTCTGTCTCTTGCTTATTGCCCAGCTGACCGCAAAGGGCCATATCAGGGCTGTCACCATGTTAAAATCAACTCACAAGTCATCAAAAACAAACAAACGAAACTTTCCCACATCTCTTTAAAATACATCTTCTAAAGGCGTACCAGAAACTTCCTTATCTTTCCTCCGTAAAATCTTAGAGCTGATGAAAAATGTTAATCTCTTTCAGAAACTCAAAGATCACGTCATGTGTGGCATCTCTGAACAGGGTTTTCATGGAGCCGGCTGTCAAGTGTTTAGGCCAAAGCCGCCAGGCCTATTCATTTCGTGCAAGTCCCAACAATCTCAAAGAATAATTAGGCTAGGCCTTGGTTTCTCTGTGAGTGAAGGTCAAGGTCGAGGTCATTGATGGAGGAGTTTTTTACAGCTCCGATGTTTTCATAGTTAATTTTTCCAGTTTTTTTCTAGCTTGAAGAAAAAGAATTTGTGAAAAACGTTTTATTAAATTGTAGCATTTGATGAGGAAAATTGGTTATATTTTAAGAATATTCGTTGAAATTTGCAAATTTACCTATGACGGACCTCAGAATCACTCAGCACCCAAAATGTAGTAGTATCTTGGTCTGGATCTGGATCAGTACGTCGCTAAACATCGATTTACTGGCTTAGGCACGACGGTGGGGGTGCGTAGCGCGATGATGGTATCAGTATCTGGCTTTTGCCAGAGCTGACTTGAAACTCTCGAAGTAGTAGTAGTAGGGACTGGTTTTCTGTAGCCTTGGCCTCGCGGCTTATTTACGTCTCCTCATTGAAAAGTATTTCAGAGCAGGCTAGGTCTATATGGCATTTTCTTTTACACTTAGAGAGATTAATCGGGGCATTCAGTCATCGAAGTAAATAAAAAGTTTTTTGAATTTTGGAATTTCATCCAGAAAATTATTGAATTTGTTAGTATCTTGTGCAACTTTCACGTTGGTTGGGAGTTAATTCCACAAAGGGGCTACTCGGTGCGAAAAGGGATATTACATTGTGAAACAGAAAAGAATGGGTCAACACTAATATTATCAATTCCATTAAATATTTTATAAGTTCGAATGAGGTCACCAGTTGCCCTCAATATTTTAGAAATAGAGCATTTAACCTCCTTTGGTAAAAGTGACCATGAAGTTTTATATTTAAAATTATACTTGGCTGATAAACTAAAAACTTTAGACAGAAGACATAACATCTGATATGAAAAATGGTAACTTTTGACAGACGAGGGCAGATCTTAACAAAACAGATTGGTCTGTAATGTCAGAATTAAACGTTGAAACAGGCTGGGGGGGATAAACAGGAAAATTCATGAAGCTATGGAAAAAAAAAAAAACACATTCCTCAATGTAAAATAAATAAGAACAAAAAATTGAAACCAAAATGGATGGATAAACAAACGTTAAAATTATTAAAAAGAAATACAACTTGTATCAGAGATTTTTGAGAACAAAAAAGACAGAGATTACCAAGCATACATAAAAGTAAGAAATGTGTGTGGTCGACAAATCAGAAAAAGTAAAAAGGAATTCAAGCAAAAGTTAGCAAGAGAATGCAAAACTAATCCAAAAACTTTTTGGAAATATGTGCAGTCAAAAACAAAGGCAAGAGTAGGAATCAGTCCTTTGAAATCACAAGATGGAAATATTGAGACAAAGGATGAGGACAAAGCTGAGATTTTAAACAATTTTTTTGCCAGTGTGTTTACATGAGAGGATAAAAGGGACAAACAAGACGTAATACAAAAATGTGAATCTAATGGTAAAGCTGTTTATGATGTAAACTATTACCCCGGAACTGGTTAAAAAGAAACTTGATAATCTAAATCCAAATAAAGCACAAGGACCAGATGCTATTCCATCTCTGCATTTTAAAAGGAACTAAGCACAGAACTAGCAAAGCATCTTAGTATCCTTTTTAATAAATCTATTGAGCAAGGAACTCTACCTCGTGACTGGAAAACTGCAACAGAGATACCCATTTTACAAAAGGGAACAAGAACTGACCCTGGAAACTACTACAGGCCTGTAAGCTTGACAAGTGTGACTTGTAAGATACTGGAGTCAATCGTAAGAGATGTATTGTTGATCATATGATGAATAATGAGCTGAATTCCAAATGTCAGCACGGTTTTCGTCAAAGTAGATCTTGTATTACACAGTTGCTTGAAGTAGTGGAAGACTTTACTGAGTTAATTGATAGTGGAGATAGCATTGACGTTTTGTACCTGGACTTTCATAAACCCTTCGATTCAGTCCCACATGCCAGACTACTTAGTAAACTTAAATCGTATGGTATACTGGGAAAAGTTTTAGACTGGACTGAAGACTTCTTGAGAGAGAGAATTCAGAATGTTAGAGTTGGCTCTTCTGTTTCTAGTAATGCTAATGTCATTAGTGGAATTCCCCAAGGCAGCATACTGGGACCTGTATTATTTACTATGTTTATAAAATGACTTACCAGATGGGTTAAAAAGCACATGCAAGATCTTTGCTGATGATACCAGGTTGTACAATTCACCATCCAAACACCTTACAATGCAAAACGACATTGAGCTACTCATTAACTGGTTTAACACATGGAATTTGTACTTCAACGCATCCAGATGCAAAGTATTTCATACTGGCAAACAGAAACCCTAAATTAAATTACAGTATGAAAGTTGGGGATCAAGAAGTTCAAATAACGTGTTGTGAAGAGGAAAAAAGACTTGGGAGTCATATTTGATGAAGACTTACTTTTGACAGACACATTGCACAGACCGTCAAGAAAGCCATGCAGATGACTAGTATTATTAAGAAAAATTTTATACACCTGGACAAAGATACCTTTCTTAGACTATATAAGGCAATGGTGAGACCCGATTCTTGAATATGGCAATGTGATATGGTATCCAAGATTAAAAAGGCAGTCAATAGAAATAGAAAAGGTGCAGAGAAGAACAGCTAAGCTAATACCGGACATTTGTGATTATTCATAGAAGATAGATTAAGGTACCTAAGGTTGCCATCCCTCAAAGCCAGAAGGATAAAAGGAGATCTAATCCAAACTTTAAAAATTTTCAATAACCTAGATGATATTGATCAAGCATTTTTTTTAACCTGCATTAACCAATATAACCCATAACAGTTGTGACAAAAGTGAAAATACAGCAATTTAATGCTAATGTAAGGAAATATTCCTTCAGCCAGAAGATAGCATCAATTCGGAATAAACTAACTCCGAACATCAAATGTGCACCAAATACTAACTCTTTTAAAAATCTTATCAATAAGCATAAAACAATTAGTGACATCATCATGTTCGACTTTGGTTGAAAATAAAGAGCACACCAAGAAGGAGCATATAAAGCCGCGAGCCTATGATGAAATAATCATCGCCCCTTAACCTGAACCTGAGCCTGAACTAGTCCTTCTGCCTTTTAGGGAGTGTAAATTTAAATATCTTAATTGTTCTGCATAAGACTTACCTTTGCGTTCTTTTAATAGTTTTGTAGCACGTCTTTGTACCCTTTCTGTTTGTGCTGACTGTCTTTTCAAGGATGGACACCATATTGCATTTGCATATTCGAAATGGGGCCTAACAAAAGATTTATAAAGTTGTAGAAATATATCTTATTTAAGTAGGGAAAGCTTCTCTGGATAACTCTAAACATTTTATTTGCTTTATTTACTATTTACCAATGTGTAGATCGAAAGACAACATATTATTGAAAGTTACTCCCAAATCTTTTTCCTCTTTCAGTGTCTTTATTTGCTTTAAGCCCTCATTTTGTCTCGTATGATATGTGTGATCTTGGTTGGTTTTGCCAATATGTAATACACGACATTAGAAATATTGAAATATAGATTAGAAATATTGAAATATAGATTCCATACATCTGACCAATCTTAGAATTTATAAATATATTTTTGTAGGTCCGAGATTTGAAATGTGTTATCGTATAATTTTGTGTAGTGGTTAGCGTCACGGACTCCCGGCTGGGAGGTCGTGGGTTCGAATCCCATCAGAGTCATGTGGGTTTTTCTGCCCCGACCGGCTCCTACCCAGAGTTGAGTTTGCTGCGGACTCAGTTGGGAAGACTGGGACCACACAGTCGAGTTTCATCCACTTAATGGATGCGTTTCTGAGAGTGTGTTGCTCAAATTTCCTGACCAACACTGCAGGTGCCTGTATCTCTCTCGGCCTGGTTGACGCCGGGATATATTATGAAAGGAAGCGTAGAGTACAGCCCTGTCATGTAGTCTCAGACCGAAATGGAAATCCGTAGCATCATCTTAATCATCCTCATTCTCATCGATCAGCATTAAAAAAAAAAAAAAAAAAAAAAATCTCAAATTCTGTGGCCCTTCATGCCCTGCTCTCATGGTGACCTCAGTTTCGATGTCCTCTCCACGTCTGTGGCCTTGGTTTGGTTCCGTCGGGGTCACCGGTATCGGCGAGTCCATGGGGGGGCTGTCGTTGGACGGACGTGGTGGCGCCCTCCGGAGGGAGAGCTCACTCACGCCGGCTCCGCGACTAAGCAATTATTGTCGTCAGTAGGGGCTTAGTAGGTGGTGTCCTGCGTATGTTAGATCAGAACAGGCGCGCCACTGAACACACCGAGGTGACTCGGCAGCAGTGCAGTGTGTCTCCTCCGGTGAGTTGCCTCTTGACGACTTGACATTGACTGCTCCCGGTGGATTGCCGGTGCGGGGCTGCGGCGGGGCCGACCGGGCTGTGGCTGTGGACGGGTGTCGGAATAAGCGGCGTGGGTGCACTGCCTCTGAGGTGTGCCGTAGCTTTATTTGATCTTTCCCCACCTACTCTTACATGCTGTACTCGATCTGTCAAAAAACCTTGTATCCAATTAATAGTTTGCCAAATGCCAGATATACTATAAGCAGACAATTTTACTAGTAACCTTTCATGGGGCACAGTATTAAAAGCCTTCTTAAAAAATTAAAGTCTAAATATATAACATCAATATTATGACCATCATTTTGTAATTTTGTCATACCTTCTATTACTTCAAGTAATTGTGTTACACAAGATTTTTTTTTTAACGGAATCCATATTTACACTTTGCATACAAATCATTATTGGTAAAGTGAGTCACAACTGAATCTCTATTATGCTTTCTAAAACTTTACATATCACACATCAGGCTAACCGGTGTATAGTTTCCTGGATCTGCTTTTGACCCCTTGTTAAACAAGGCTGTTACTTCAGCTGTCTTCCAGTCTTGGGGTAGAGTACCTGATTCTAATGTCTTGTTAAACAGAGAACATAGCAGGAGTGATAGTTCTTCACCTAGCCCTTTCAATACTTTTGGAGGAATACGGTCAGGTCCCTGTGCTTTATTTGGGTTTAAATTAACTAATTTGTCTTTCACTGCTTTTGGGGTAACTCTTACATCTGACAAGGATACACCATTTGAGTATGCACATTCAGCCTGTACGGGTATATTTGTTACATCTTCACGTGTAAGAACACTAGCAAAGAAATCATTGAGAGTTTCTCTTTTGTCTTGATCATTTACAGCTAAGGAGCCATCTGGCTTCTTTAGATCACCTATAATTGTGTTGATTTTTAATCTTTTTTGAACATACTTCCAAAATAATTTAGGATTATTTTAACTATCTTTTGCTATCTTTTTTTTCATATTCTCTTTTAGTTACCTTTAACAATTTGTGCAACTATTTCTTTCACGTATGTACTTCATATAGTTCACTCCCGATGTAGTACTTAGATATCTTTTAAATAAAGTGTACTTCTTTTTAATGCGTCTTATAGCTTTTTTATTCATCCAGATTGGGTGTATCTTTTCCTAGCATTTTTCCTATTTTGGAGATTCATTGGGGATTCCATTCCTTCATGTATAGTATCCTTTATGTACTTCCAAGTTTTTTCTATCTCCATATCTGATATAACCTTCCAATCTTGTTGATCATTATACTTCTTAATTTCGAGTAGTCTCCCCGGTTCAAAATATAAATAAATTCTACTTGATCTGTAGCTTCAAGCTTATCTTAATTTAATTGAAATGATAAGACATCATGGTCACTTTTACCAACTGGATCAAGATGGACAGCCTCTGAAAGAAATCTATCATTGTTTACCAAAATCCAGTCATCAGGAGTGGGGTTTTGCCCTGGTCTTCTTCTTGTTGGTTTAGTCACTTTTGAAATTAAGAATGCATCCTGCACCTTTCTCATAATCTCATTTCCTTTTTCTCCTGATCATTTCCCATCACAGTGAACAGTAAGATAACTAAAATCATCCATAATGCATATCTTGTCATATTTTAACATTTTGTCTTATTTTAGGATTTCAAACAGTTTGTTATTATTTTCTACCGTACTGGTGATAGGGTTTCTAAACACACATCCAAACAACGCTTTACCATTACACTCAGTTAAAAGTACACCACACACTTTCTTGATACTTATATATATCAAAGTCACTGCACTCTCTAGCATTCAGATTTTTATCCACATATAAGGCTACATGGTACACCTCGTTGGTGGTCCCTATTAATGAACATATCAAAATTTGGGATGCAGAACTCTTTCTTACAGAAATTTTGTAAATTCTTAGGTATTAATTCAGTTAATGTAATAACACTTGGATGAATATCATAAATCCTAGATAACAACTCTCTTTTTCATTCGAGAAACCGTCTACTTTAGAATTTAAGATTTGAAAAAAATCTGAACTTGGGGTATTTATGCTATGCACACGTTTGCTTGAAGTCAATTGCCAGAGGAGCCCACTCCAGGAGTGGACTCAGCGCCCCGTCAGAGTGTTGTTGAGTCTTTGAGCCTGCTCTCAGTGTCACTATTTTGCCATTTCATATGGCCAAGTTTTGCTCACCTGCCTCAGTTCTCTTCTGTTTCTCCTCTCTCAGTGCCTTGTTTTCGTCAGGCTGGTTTTTCGTGAAGTCATGGTTTGTGTCTCTGTGAGTTTGCCTTTGCTCAGTTTGGGAGCTTTTTTCACAATTTCCTTCTTTTCTCCTTACTTTTCACTATTACCTTGAGCATTCTTGGCTTATTTCCTCCTTCTCTCCCCAGCCTTGTGGGTTCTACCAGCTCATCTTCATCCAGGTTGACTGTTTTGCCTATCAAAGTTTTGGCAGCCTTCAGATCATCTTTCTTTTTTTTTCTTTGATCTCAGTTTTTGTGCTCTCTTTCAGATTGACAGTTATCAGATTCTTTTTCTTTTTTTCAACCTCCAGTCTTTCTTCCATCATCTCTTCAAGTTTTCTGTCCACCACCTCTTCAATCTTCCTTTCCAGTTTTTCACCCATGCCTTTTTCCATCTTTTCCATCCTGACACTAAGGGAGTTACTAACGGAATGAGGTCCAGGAGTTTGTCCAGCCTGGCATCCTGCTTTGACTGGTTTCCCTTTGGTCATCCAGGCAGGGCTGGCAGACCCACTGCAGGTTTGGCTGTGAAGGGTCAGAGAGAGTGTCAAAAGTGTCCTCAGACAGGCCAGTGCATTTGAAATGGCTCCAGTTTTTACAAACAAAGCACTCGGTGCATTCTTCTTCATCTTCTTCAACAGCATTGTCACAGTAAAGTGCTCTGCCACACAGACACAGAGGATTTGTTCTGTCTATGGCTAGACCTCTGCCTCTCATATGCGCTTGCACTCCCCCAAGGAGTACTGTCATTTGGCTTACCCGAGTTGGCAGTTGGAGTTTTTGAGCTGACAGTCTGATTTTTGGTTGCTTGTGCTACAAGTGCTATTTTTTTTTCACTTTTTTTTGGTTTGTTTCTCTATTTTCAACACATCAATGGAATGAAATATGAAAAGATTACAAATACCTTACCTTGAAAGTTGAAACAGTAACAACAAATTGGTACGTGAGTGTTAAACAAGTCAATGAATGAATGATAAGATAAGAATATGAATGTGCTCAAAAAAGTGTTCAGAACTTTGAAATGAAATGTGATGTTAATCACTGAATGTGGCTTAAACAGTCAAAGAGCCACTCACTGTGGCTCAAAGAGAGATTCAACGTTTCAAGAATTTCTCCAGTATTTATGACTCCAAATTATAAACAAAATTTCATGATAGACAATAGATTTTCCTGAAATGGCTGAACAACTCACAGTTCTAAACTAATCATCACCCTTCATATTAAGAAGCTTCATTTTGCGCATTGGATTGTGAATTTTTCTAACATTCCAACAATTGGAGAGATGAGTTTGTGCATTTTGATTCCTGTCAGTGTTTCTTTCATTTTGTGTGTTTCCCCATTTGGTTTTGTGTTGTGAATTAAAGATAGTAGTCAAGATGAGTGTGTGAAGAGCTGGAGGTTCAAAACACGGTCATAATCAGAGAAAACCAAGTCTGTCAGACTCGGACAAAAGACAAGGCTCAGTATCATCAGCTGATGCTGGTACTTCAAAGTTTTTATGTGTATGAAAAGCGAAGGTACAGTGGGGGGAGGATCAGGACGGCATTGCTTGCCATGACTGCAATCGCTGGGTGCATAGAGAGTGCGCCGCACTCACAGAAAGAGAATTCAGCTTCTTGTGCGAAGGAAATTCTCAAATTCAGTGGGTGTGTGATGGATGTCTGGAAGGTGAAAGGGAAAAAAAAAAAAAGGGCCCTGCTGAAAAAAAAAACTGGACTTATTGCCGAGTTTTTTTTCCAGTCCTTTGAGAAAAGGATTGGAGCAGTTGAAAAAAACAGGAACGATAGAGACACTTGAAAGAAAAATCAGAGAGGTGGTGGAAAAGAAACTGGCTAAGAGATTCAAAGAGAATGATGAGAAAGAAAAAAGAGTGTCAAACCTCATTACCTTTAATTTACCGGAGAGTGACAAAACAAACAAAGTTGGCAAAATGGCAGATGAAGTGAACAAAAATGAACAAAATAGTGGACCAGTTTGCCCAGAGTTGAAGTTCATAGACCCTGTCAGACTTGGGCCTGTAGGAGGGAAGCAGCTGTGCCTCTTGAGAGTGAAAGTAAACAAAAAAGAAACAAAACAAGAAATCCTGAAAAATGCTCACAAAATCAGTAAAGATCCTGATTACACACCAAGAGGAGGGAGCACATGAAACAGTTAAGAGGGGAGAGATGAAACAGAGAGTTGAAAACAGGAAACAGACTTACAGATCAGACACGGGAAAAATTTGTGAAAAGATCACCCAGACCTGGTCAGGGTGAGTCATCTGGAAATTGAGACCAGAAGGAATCTTACAAGAAAAATGTAAATATTGTAAATAGTAAATATACAGTTGTTTCAAATCAAAATTTTCCAATACAAATTTTATACTAATAACATTGATGGATTATTAAATAAAAAAGGTGAATTTCTCAGTTTAATTGATAAGAATCTTGCTATTATATCCATTACTGAGGCCATTCCCAAACATTTGAAAGATTTCAATAATTCAGAATTCACTATACTGGGTTAAGATTTGTTTATAAGTAATAATTCCAAAAGAGGTGCCTGTTTATATGTTAAGGGATACTTATGTGCTCACGAATGTAAGGAACCAATGATGTTGATTTTGAAGAAAGTGTTTGGGTTCAATTCAAAAGTAAGGACAACTTGACTGTTTTGTTTGGAAACATATATAAAAATCCTGCTTTGTCACAAGAAAATGAAAATGAAAATAATACACAGTCCTATGATGTTGTGTGTATTACAGGTGATTTAATTATCCTGATATTGATTGGAAAAGTACATGGTCAAATGAGAAGGATGAACTTTTTACAGAGTGTCTAAGGGATGTGTATCTTACTCAAGTGGTTCAAAATCTGACAAGGAAAAGACTAAATCAAAAAGAGAATATATTAGACTTAGTTTTGGTTACAGATGAAAGAGTGATTTCAGATTTTGGACATAATGCCCCAGTTACAGTGGGGAAAAAAAAAACACACCATTCTTCCCATTATATTCAGTCTTTTATACCCTTGCACCTTTGCCACTATCTCCCTCTTACTAAGTGTTGACCTCCTTTGAGTCCTATCCTTACTTTCATCCTCCATTTGCAAGGACAGCTGTTCAAACATCAAAGTAATTGACATATACCTGGAATATTTCTACACACGCACACACAAGCACGCACGCATGCATGCACGCACACACACACACATTGGTGAATGTTTGAAATGTTAACATTTTATTCTCGGTGTATACCATATCAGTATGGTTCGGCATCTAATTTGCACGTAGAACAAGGATTTTTCATTCCCCCTCCCTCCCACTCCTTTCCACTTCCTTCTCCCTCTTCGCTTATTCACATATGCATATAAGCAGTTGAACTCTTATGAGTAATATGTCAGCCTGTTCCATACTCTGATGATCTTGGACTCTGTGTATTGCATATGTACATGTGATCACATAGAATTGATGTTTCTGGATCAGTGTATATGGGCCCATAGTGTACACACACACGCATGCACGCACGCATGGTGAAAAAGAAGGAAAAATGTGTGAAAACGAAAGCATGTGCAGCATGGTCTTGATTTTTAGAGGGCTTGATCACTTGCGTAACCCATTGTTGTTGGCCCTCATTGCAGAAAAAGCCCCAGGTTCCCGAACAGCAAAGTGAATGTCCACTTGACGCGGAGGAGCTTGGACGTAAGAGCTGGGGATTCTTCACACTATGGCAGCCTACTACCCGGACAGGCCCACACCCCAGCAGCGGAAGGAGATGTCGCAGTTTATACATCTCTTCTCCAAATTCTATCCATGTGAACCTTGTGCCATTGAGTTCAGGAAAGAGTAAGTTTGTCTCCTTAGTTTTGTGGTGGTGGTGTTGCTAGTCTAGTTGGTGCATTGTCAAGCTGTTGTTGCAGGGCTTCTGGCAGGGCACAAATGTGCACATGTGTTGAAACCTGCATGCCATTATTCCTGGGACAGGCTTCATACATGTCCTGGAAACCTTCAGAAGTCCTGGAAAATTGGCAAGGTTTTTTCCAGGGCTTGAAAAGTGTTGGAAAAAACAGTACAAGCCCTCAAACTCCCAGAAAAGTCCTGGAATTTTCTAAACCTGCTGACCACATTCTTATTCTCAAGGCAGCAAAATTAAGAATTGGTCTCCTAAGAAAATATTCAGTGGATGGGAAATAATTTTAAATGAAAAATTCAAATTTGTTGATCATGCTGACATCGTGATCACAGCAGATGACAGTTCTGCTGGTTGTCTGCTGCTGGATTTATACAACATTTTACTTGTTTGAATTCTGCATGTGAACTTTTGTGTGTGTGTGTGTGTGTGTGTGTGTGTGTGTGTGTGTGTTTATCTTAAAATGTTCAGACTGGTTTAACATTAGCATACTTCTTACTGTAATTTCCGATGTTAGAGGTGTTACTTTCAGTCCTTGAAATTTTTTGGCATGGCCCTGGAAAAGTCCTTCAATTGTTCTGAAAAAGATCTGTGGGAACCGTGCTGGGAGAGTGGATCTTCCCAAACCTTAAGGGGCCCACAAAAATGTATTTGTTTGTTTGTTTTTCATGTATGGCAGGCAGAATGACAGAGTGTTCCTTTTGAAGGTTCAGAAAAATCACGATGGTTCCAGTCCAAACAGCAGAGTCCCAGACCAGAAATGAAGAGAATGGATGGGAAGGGGTATGGGGTGGGACAGTGCTGGGAGGAGTTGAGAGAGGAGGCACATCTGCTTTATGTAATACATTGAACAGATGTTGTTAGAAGAACCTATATGGACAAGACATGGCAACAGCCTGAGTATGAATTGCCAAACTTATGTGATTTAACAAGATCTGTGCCATTCATATGTTGTGTGTGTGTGTGTGTGTGTGTGTGTGTGTGTGTGTGTGTGTGTGTGTGTGTGTGTGTGTGAGACTGCATGACTTTTGAAACATTGACAGTAAATGTTTTATCAAATCAGATTTAAAAATGAAAGAATCTTTATGGGAAGAAAAAACAAGAAGGCAAGTTTGGACTGTAAGTGGGGGGGGGGGGGGGTGGAGCTTTGACAGTTAGGCAACACTAATTTCAAATTTCCTTCATACACTTGTTATTTTCTATTACAAATATGAATGAAATTGGAGGGAGGAGAAAACAATAATTTGTTAAATAGCAACAAGGTGTTTAAAAAAAAATTGCCGCTGAATGTGAATGAATAGCAATTCCTCTGGCTGTAATTATTTCATCAATTTCATGGCAAATGTAACTATGGTAGCGCTGTTGGTATATTTGTTTTTGTTATTTTCAGAATGATCACATCCACCAAAGGATTTGTTTTTTTTTAAACCTGCACATATAGAATAGACAAGAGAACGCAGGAGAAAAACAAGAAAAAGTTTTATCATTAAACAATATGAAATATTTGTAATGTTTGTCACAAACCCTGACCAAAGATGATGGGAAGGTGTAGTATCATCTCCCATGTATCACAGGCACAATTTCTAGACCACTCACCACGTGGAAGTACAGGATTTGGCGTGTGCAGAAAGACCGTGTTGACTGTTGGGGGGGAAGCAGAATGAGAGTAATGTGTCATAGCTCCAAAGATTAAAATACTGATTATCATGGGAGAAGGAGAATGTGAGAAACGTGTCATAGCTCCAAAGATTAAAATGCTGATAATCATGGGAGAATGAGTGGAATGTGTCTCTCATAGCTCCAAAGATTAAAATGCTGATTATCAGCAGCAGTCTAGGCTACTGAAGTGGAGCACTTTTAGTGTTCCTGACTGGCAAACTACTCATTAAAAGCTAATAGATTGTGCTATTTTAGTGTGTGTGTGTGTGTGTGTGTGTGTGTGTGTGTGTGTGTGTAATTCCCCTAAACTCGGGTAATGTGCCATTGTGCTGCATGATAAATGGACAATGAAATGATGATTAGATTTTTCACAATGTCTTCTGAATTATAGTCATTTCCAGATATCTAGAGGTGAGACACAAAATGCAGGTTTGAAGTATGCCTTTTACAAGGACATGTGAGCCCTCACCTTCAGGTCTTCACATACTTCAGTGATGCTGTGCTGTGTGGGTGACCATAGTTAACCCATTGTTTTATCTATTCTTTTTAAAAATTTGTTATCCGATGGCCTGAGAGTGACTTTTATTGTCCCAAATGAGGTTTTGATGATGAGGGCATTAAGTATCTTCCCATTCCATAAATGTTTTGAGGGAAATGTTTGCATGTGCATATCATGTGTGTGTATGTGCGACAGTGTATTTGGATGCACAGATATGTTTATGTCTTTCTTAGATATGTAAGCAGTGCTCTCATCAATATTTCACATTTTATTTCAACAGCTTGAAAGGCAATGAACCAGACATCTCCAGTCGACGTAACCTGTCTCTGTGGTTTTGCCGGCTTCATAACGGAGTGAACAAGAGACTGGGAAAGGAGGAATTTGACTGCTCCAAGGTGGATGAGAGGTGGAGAGATGGGTGGAAAGATGGCAGCTGTGATTGAATTTTCAGGGTTCCCATAGGCTGGAATATAGTTGGGAAGGTTTTGGAAAAAACAGATGGTCCTTTTCGCAGTTGTGAAAGTTTTGGAAAAATGGCACTTGGTGTCTGTGGGTTGGGAAGGTTTGGGAAAACTGAACAAGCATCTTCAAAAACTCAAACAAGCATCTTCAAAACCAAAGAGATAGAAAACCACACAACAAAGGCACAAACAAATAAATTTCTAATTGTCTGAAATTGCCAGCATCATGACTACTTATGGGGTGTAATAATTTGTTATCTTTTAATTTAAGCTTGTGTGTAGAAAATGAACATTTACCTGCCGTTGCCAGATATATGTGTATGAGATGTAACATGGTTGGGAACACCGGTGATGGGGTTGGGAACACCGGTGATGGGGTTGGGAAAAGGTTAGGAATTTTGTTTCTCCAAGTCTATATGAACCGTGATTTTTTATAACTGGTTTTTTACTTGATTAAAATGGAAAGAAGCCTCTTATGGGTCAATATTCTAATTATTTTAGAGTATGCCTGCACATTTGTCTTTTCCTGCAGTACAGGTTAAAAAAGATAATCACCATGTGCAACGTGTAGCAAGGCAGTGTCTTTTCCTGCAGTACAGGTTAAAAAAGATAATCACCATGTGCAATGTGTAGCAAGGCAGTGTCTTTTCCTGCAGTACAGGTGTAAAAAGATAATCAACATGCGCAATGTGTAGCAAGGCAGTGTCTTTTCCTGCAGTAAAGGAATCTGTGTTTACAGCCTTGGTACATGAAAGGAATCAGTGTTTACAGCCTTGGTACATGAAAGGAATCAGTGTTTACCGCCTTGGTACATGAAAGGAATCAGTGTTTACAGCCTTAGTACATGAAAGGAATCAGTATTTACAGCCTTGGTACATGAAAGGAATAAGTGTTTACAGCCTTGGTACATGAAAGGAATCAGTGTTTACAGTCCAAACAGGCACATCTCAGAAAGACTGACTGACGGTATGCAGTGTGGAATTATTGTTCCTTTCTCGTAAGGACTTTGGTAATTCACGAGCAAACAGCATACTTGAGGTTTTGTTTTTACAATAATTTAAAAAGAAAACAGTTGTGTGCGAGCGCACACACACACACACACACACACACACACATGTGCATGCATTTTCTTGCACACACAATATTTCGACCTTCCAAAGTCTTCCTCAGGAAACTTTAATTTAATGATGATGATCACACACACACAGTGTGTGTGTGTGTGTTCTCATCATTAAAATTTCCAAAGGAAGACTTTGGAAGGTCGAAATATTGGGAATATATCATGAGTCTGTTGTTTTTATATCTATCTATAGGTTCAAATTTGGGGAATATTTTCTGATTCTTTGCTGTTTGTATATCTATCGTCTGTCTGTCTGTGTCTCTCTCTCTCTCTATATATATACAAGAATGAAAAAAACAGTCAGTTCGTGTCTCAGACTTGTATTTTTAACAAAAATTTCGCCAAGGTACAATGAAGCTGTTAACAGCAAAAAATTGTTAAAAAATACAAGTCTGAGACATGAACCAACTGTTGTTTTTATTCTTGTTTTTACCTTCTCTGGTTTTTACTTCAGTCTATTCTACAAGGTGCAGAGCTCAGGACAACAAGATAGCATTATTTTTTTAAATATATATATATATATATAATGCTGAACAATTAGTAGTTGGGGAAAACAAGTGCAGGCTAACAATTCTTCTGTCGTTATGGTAATGACTTAGAAAAGATTTGAACTTTTAGAAAAAAAAAAAGAAGAAGAAAAATGGCAGGAATATATTATAAATATGAGAAACCCTTCACTAGCTGCATGAGGGAACATTGTAATCCCTCTCAAAGGCAGATCTATTTGTATTGGCTGCTTCTAGGCATGAGAGAACCATTGTAATCCCTCTCAAAGGCAGATCTATTTGTATTGGCTGCTTCATTGTAATCCCTCTCAAAGGCAGATCTATTTGTATTGGCTGCTTCTAGGCCTTCCGTCCGCTGGATCGGACTCATCAGGGAAACATGGCTGATTGTGACTGCGCTCTTGGTTTCAAATAGAGACACATCACAGGTCCATAATTCTGTGGTGTTGTCACCACCAAGGGTTCAAAAAAGAATCCAACTAGGACCCCAAAAGCAGCCAGCAAAGGATAGTAAATGGAATACAATGAAAGTGTGGAGAGGAAAAAATGTTGCTGAAAAACTAAAAGCATCATGCAAACAGTATAAAATGTAGGGGACAATCTTTGAGCCTATGCTTGAGGATCCATTCAAGGATGCAAGGGAGATCAAAAGATATGGAACAGTCTGAGTGGTCAGCTCTGCTGTTCAATAACTCAAGCATTGTCAGTGGCTTAGAATTGTGCAGGACAACCTTTGCATGGCTAAGAGATGCAATCTCCCACTGATTGACCAAACAATATAATGCTGAACAATTAAGTAGTGGGGGGAAAACAAGTCCAGGCTAACAATTCTTCAGTCATTATAGTAATAACTTGGCAAAGATTTGAACTTTTAGAAAAAAAAAAAAAAAGGAAGAAAAATGGGGAGAATGTATTATAAAAATGAGAAAACCTTCACTAGCTGCGTGAGGGAACCATCGTAATCCCTCTCAAAGGCAGATCTATTTGCATTGCCTGCTCCTAGGCCTTTCGTCCGCTGGATCGGACTCATCAGGGAGAGAGAGATATGTATATATTCATAATTGCTAGTTGAAGACAATAGATGTAGGAGTTACACATCTGAAGATTTCACTGTCATCATAAACAGCATGGAGAGTTTCTCCATGTTGGCTTATGCCATCTTACAGCAGTAACAACATGTTTTATTCTAGACCAGGACTTGTTCAGATTTGCATCCCTCATTCTCTTCCCCTTTGGCAGAGCTCCTCTTCATGCTGTCTTAAAACTGTACAATCAGTTGTGGATAACATTAAGCAGAGAGAGGTTGGAAGGGGATGGTTACTGTACACTGTTCATCTTCATGCTGTCTTAAAAACTGTACAATCAGTTGTGGATAACATTAAGCAGAGAGAGGTTGGAAGGGATGGTTACTGTACAATGTTCATCTTCATGCTGTCTTAAAACTGTACAATCAGTTGTGGATAACATTAAGCAGAGAGAGGTTGGAAGGGATGGTTACTGTACACTGTTCATCTTCATGCTGTCTTAAAAACTGTACAATCAGTTGTGGATAACATTAGCAGAGAGAGAGGTGGAAGGGATGGTTACTGTACACTGTTCATCTTCATGCTGTCTTAAAACTGTACAATCAGTTGTGGATAACATTAAGCAGAGAGAGGTTGGAAGGGATGGTTACTGTACACTGTTCATCTTCATGCTGTCTTAAAACTGTACAATCAGTTGTGGATAACATTAAGCAGAGAGAGGTAGGAAGGGATGGTTACTGTACACTGTTCATCTTCATGCTGTCTTAAACTATACAATCAGTTGTGGATAACAGTAAGCAGAGAGAGGTTGGGAGGGATGGTTACTGTACACTGTTCATCTTCATGCTGTCTTAAAACTGTACAATCAGTTGTGGATAACATTAAGCAGAGAGAGGTTGGAAGGGATGGTTACTGTACACTGTTCATCTTCATGCTTCTTAACCTTTTTGCGACTCGCCATGTGATAGTGATGGCAACTCAGTCGACCCCGTTCACGATGACCTGTTCCATGATGACAGCAACGCTGCTGTACTCCATGGACATGCAATGCCTCCGTGACGGCACAACTATAAAAAAAAATCCCATGTTCTGTCCTCTGCGGTCTAAGGGATGCAGCTGCCCTAAATATTTAGAACAGGGTTCTAGCCACTGGAAGGGTAAGTTTACATGCACTATCGATGACCTTTGTGACCCTCGAGTAGTACGAACAAAGAGACCCATCTGGCACTGGGAATTTCTGCAAAAGGCATGTGTGGAATTTCCTGCCTCGCGAACAGAAGAATGACATGGGGTGTTAGAACTGGTTCAGCAAAGTGATTCAGAGGATGAGGGGGGTAAAGGTGTACAAGTTTATCGAAAAGAATCTGAGCTTGATTTAGTTGCTTTGTGTATGTAATAGTTTTAAACGTATCGTCAGAAGCCAAAACAGTGAAAGTGTGTTTAGTGTGCAATGATTTCTTTTCCTTTTTTTTAAAAAACAAAAGTTCACTCGGATTTGACATATTGAATACATTAGGCTTTCTCTGCATCTGTTCAAAGTAAGAGCAAAATTTTATGCCCCATTTCTTCCTCATCTGCTGTCGTCATACTAACCAAGATTGTGTTCTCCTACGGTTTACTTATGCTGTTTCCATAACTGTAGCGTTGCTATTTTACCCAAAATGTATTTAAGTGTATGCTCATTGCACAGTTCGCGTTTTACCCTTTCAGTTGATATAATTGCTTGCTAGGTTTATATTGGGGGACATAAGATAAAATCAAAAAGTGCGAAAATCGGGCGTCTGCAATGTTAGTAAGCATGCATGGTGCACATGCCTGCCGGAGGGTGACATTGCTCTGCTGTGCCCATCATGAAAGTATTAAAACTATACAATCAGGTGTGTGTAACATTAAGCACAAAGAGGTTGAGAGGATGGTTACTGTACACCATCCATAGTGATATCCAGTAGAAGAAGGGAGTGTCATCCAAAACTCTGTAGCTACCCCCATCCCCCACCCTTTTTTAAACATGATATGTAGGGTTTCTTATTTGTTCTTTTATGTGTGTGGATACTTGGGACTTTTTAAGGAATGAAGCATCTGGAAAGTCTGTGCTTGAAATATTCTCTTTCTCTTTAAAGAGATTTCCATGTAATTTCTATGCTTTTACTTATCTTTCTGTTACTTTCTACCCAATACGATAATTTGTTTTTTTTTATTTTTCGACTAGTGTATATGCATTTCTTGATGATCTCAGAACTTGACAATTACAGGCATTTATTCCATTATATTTTGGGGCTTCTAAGAAATGTGAGCGTCCAGTTTGCCTTTTGTTGCATGCTGCCACACGTGTAAATAATTCTGTTTGCGTTCAGGTTTATAGTTATGTGATCTTTTAACATTTGTTGGGGAGAATAGACAACACCAGAACATGTGTTCTCGATATTTTAAAGGGTTTATACCTTAATGATTAGTGTCTCCATTTTTGTGATATGTTTTCACTTGTGATATGGCCCATGAGGTCAGCTGGAATATAACTTTAAACAAGTGCATGTACACAGTGAATAAGCATTGCACATTCTTTGCTGTTTCGGGAGTTGCCAAATTCAAGAGTGAAAAGGATTGTAAAGAAGAGCCGAGTTCTCATGATACAACAACTGTCTGGGTTGGAAGGATCCACACATGCAGGTATTTTACTTCTTGCTTACTTGATTGAAGTTCTGGGTGATAAATGTCAGGTGAGTAATTAAACTTCTACCCTCCCCCCCCCCCCCCCCGAGGCCAAGTGTACATCCACATCAGTGAATCTATAAGGGCCCAGATCAAAGGGTTGTTCCTGGAGAAAAATAGATAAGACATGGGACATTTATGCTAGGATGAAAAATACAGCGATTAGGACACAGCAATAGAGAGACTGTCTTTCCCACTGTAAGGTACAAACAGCACGGTCAGCTTCACATGATCTCCATATCTGCTGAAATGAAAAGTTGGTGCAGTACTGCACAGCGTAGTGTGCAGTGCAGTAGAAGTTATTGTGATTTTAAGGACCACTTTCACAGTGTAGTGTGCAATACTGTAGAAGTTGTTGTTGATTTTAAGGACAACTTTCTTTTTTAAAAAGTCAGTTTATAAATTGGTTTGTCGTCTGTTTTTTTTTTTTCTTTTTTCAGTGAACATGGACTTAATTTTGACTGTGTGACAGGTCACCCCTCTCCATGTCCTTCCCCCTCCCTTCCCTCCTCCCCCTCACACAGTCCTCCTTTCCTCCAGTCAGCATGTAATGATTGGAATTGTTGAATGTAGAAGTCTCCTCCCCCTCACAGTCCTCCTCCTTTCCTCCAGTCAGCATGTAATGATTGGAATTGTTGAATGTAGAAGTCCTCCTCCCCCTCACACAGTCCTCCTTCCCTCCAGTCAGCATGTAATGATTGGAATTGTTGAATGCAGATCAGTCATAAGTTATAACTGGTAACATGTTATACAAGGCTGGGTTTTTGTTTCATTATGTTTTTTTTTTCTGTTCACTTGTAATAGCATGGTGTGTATGAATTAAGATGTATGTAGTGGAAAAGACTAGCGCCCCCCTCGTCTTCTGGCTACATGCGTGCACTTGGCACGTGCACATGCTGCGTGTATTGACTACATGCTTGATTTAAAAATCGCTGTCTACGTTTCTTCCCCTTGAAAAAAAAGAGATTTTTTATTCATTTATCTTGTTGATAGAATGATTTGAGTAAATATGATATTTCTGCGTATCTCTGTAATAGGACATTTGTTCCTCAAGTTTTGAATTTCTGAAATCACTCACATGGCATTAGGCCCTACAGTTTATCTGGTGTGTGCACCCCTGCTCGCTTGTGGTGGTTAGGGAAATATATTTTTATTATTTTTGTTTGTTTGTTTGTTTGATGCTGCTGTTGATGGTGATGATGATGATGGATTTCTTTTTTTTTCTTCTCGATGTTCTTTTCCATTAATTTGTGCTATATATGTTTGTCGGTCAAGGACTACTATAAGTTCTTTCTTTTGAGTGGGTCAAAAAGGCGTAGCTTGTGCATCTGTTGTATGTGAGGTTCATGACCTCATTTGGCTTGATGTGTTACACAGATAGAAATAGTACATTGTCCTTTTTAATGATATCGTGTTAAATAAAAATGGATAGTAGCATGTCTGTTTTATCAGTTAACTGCCAGGGCCTCAGTAAGTTAAAGAAGAGACGTGATGTTTTCCATTATCTCAGATGTAAAAAATATTCGGTATACTTCTTACAAGACACTCGTTTTGAAAAAAAGTTGGAAAAGTATATCTTAACTGAATGGACAAAGCGGTTTTTTTTTTTCCGATTTATTCTTCAAATGCAAGAGGAGTTGCAATTTTGTATAACAATAACTTTGAATTTAATGTAGTTATCAAGAACGAGTTCGGAAACTTTATCTTAATACATGTTGAGACACATAAGAATAATTTCCTGTTTGTTAATATATATATATATATATATATATATATATATATATATATATATATATATATATATATGTATGTATATATGGACCTAATAGGGATGACCCAGAATTCTACAACTGTCTCTCAAACTAAAGATTCTTGGACTTGGCTTTGAAAATGTTATAATAGGTGGGGATTTTAATCTGGTCCTACCCAGCTAGAGATTATCAAAATTATGAATACAAATAATCCTCATGCAAAGCAAGCTGTTGAAAACATGATCGAAAATTTAGACCTGAGTGATGTTTGGAGGCACTAAACCCAGAGTTTGCAGTGTTACGTGGAGGAGAACTAATCCATTTCAACAGGCCAGGTTAGATTTCTTTTTGATATCAGACACACTTGTTTCTTATGCTGATGATGTAGAGATATTTGAGTGTGGTTATAGAACGGATCATTCTGCTGTGTTGTTGAAACTAAAATTTCAATGAAGACTTAAAACACAATACTTTTTGGAAGCTTAACTCATCTGTTTTGAAAGATAACATATATTTAGATGAAATAAATACTGTAATTGAAAACCTAAAAGAAGAATACTCAATAAATAAAACAGATAATGATAAATCAAGTGAAAAAGTACAATTCTTAATTGCAGATGATCTATTTCTTGATTTCCTGCTAATGAAAATAAGATAAAAAAAATAATTTCATACGCTTCTGCAAAAAAAAAAAAAAAAAGACAGACTAATGAAGAGAAAACAGACAGAGCAAGTTATCAGTACATTAGAAAAAAAAAAGAGAGGAAGAGTGAAATGATATCAAAGTCATTAATGAGAAGAAAGAGCAACTAAAGGAAATCAGAACAAAACAAACAGAAGGAGTTTTATTAAGGTCACTGGCTAAATGGATAGCAGAGGGAGAAAAAAAATCAGCAGTAATTTTTATAATCTTGAAAAAAGACACTACATTCGTAAAAAACATGTCTAAGATTAATTGATATACAAAATAATGTTTTAGCAAACCAAAAATGACATACTTAAAGAAGTGTATAATATTTATAAATCATTATATGCCGATAATGTTGTAGAAAATTGTGACATAGAAGACTTAGTTGAGGACATCTTCAGTTTAAATGAAACAGAAGCAGCTGAATTAGAAGGTCTTATTGCATTAGAAGAAGCTACATATATGTCTTAAAGACAATGAAAAATAACAAAAGCCCCGGTTCTGATGGCTTTACTTCTAAATTTTTTAAAGTCTCTTGAAACAGATGTATTTGTCGTAAGAGCATTAAACACCAGTTTTTTAAAAAAGAAGAACTGTCATTTGTACAAAGAGAGGAAATCATTACACGTATTCCAAAGTGTAATAAACCTAGGCAGTATATTAAAAACTGGAGACCTATTTCTGTGCTGAATGTAGTCTACAAGATAGGATCTTCTTGCATTGCAACTAGAATAAAAAGTGTGTTGCCGAAAATCGTAAACGAAGATCAAACTGCATTTATTTCTTAGATTTATTAGAAGTAGATATATTGGCAACAATATAAGATTGATATTTGACACTATTTCATATTTAGACGAGAATAATCTGCCCGGGTTGTTGTTAAATATAGACTTTGAAAAAGCGTTTGATTCGATTTCTTGGGAATTCATGTCTAAAGTCCTTAAAGCGTTTGGCTTCCAAACAGACATTTGTAGATGGATAAGCATTTTCTATAAAAATATGAAGTCTTTCATTATTGTTAACAGACAGGTTTCAGATTGGTTCAATATTAAAAAAAAGGCTGTCGACAAGGAGACCCTCCTTATTTATTCGTGATTTTTCCCCCGAAGATGGAGTATAGCTGCCTTAATGGTAGGATAAAAAACGGTCATACGCACAAAACTCCACTGCCTGTCTATACAGGCAGTGTCTGCAGGAGTATCAGCCTGTGTACGCAGAAAGAAAGAAATTTGTGATTTGTGTTGAAATATCAGCCAACATGATTAGGGAAAATCAAGATACTCGGGGAATTAGAATAAATGAAACTGAATATAAGCTGTATCAGCATTCCGATGACATGGAGTTTCTACTCGCAGGGGATAAAAAATCGTTCAAAACTTGTATTGATATTCCTTTTAGATTTGAAAGTGTTTTGGGTCTTCATATGAATTTTGATTAAACTAGTGCAGTTTGGTTAGGAAGCTTAAAAAAAAATAAAGTTTAGAAAGAGTGGGGGTTAGTTTCCGCTGAGGACAATGACGAACAAAGTACACAAGACACGATGCATTTCGACCTCTTGGGTCTTCTTCAAGTGAAAACAAAATAGGTAACATTTAACATTTCTTTGTTTGTACTGTCCTAAATGTTAAATGTTACTTATTTTGTTTTCACTTGAAGAAGACCCAAGAGGTCGAAATGCATCGTGTCTTGTGTACTTTGTTCGTCAATGTCCTCGGCGGAAACTAACCCCCACTCTTTCTAAACTTTGCTTCGTTCTCCGCCATCAGTCGCTCCATTTTGAAATTTAAAAAAAAAATAGTCAAAATCGCTAT
>JADBJO010012577.1:52500-57199 GCA_016801955.1 Conus betulinus | reverse complement strand
GCTGGAATGGAGAAAAAGAAGGTTAACTGCAACATTTTTCTTTTCCGTTCAGCTGCTGTATAGTACAACAATAATAATCTGAAGGAATCCTTATTCATGGACTTGCAATGACTGTAGTGTTTCTAGCCTTCTTTGTTGCAAAACCTCGGGTTTCGAAATTAAGATTTGTTGTATCTTGTTATATGTTGAAAATTGTTTTCGTAAGGAAGTTTTAACATGAAACATTTCGCAGCTTGCGCGTTTCTTTGTTCATGAGGGGTATAGAACACCAAAACACTGCTTCTCTGTTAAGTTTTCCTAAATTGACGCTAGTTCCCTGTTACTGGTACACCCAGAGCCCAGTTTGTACGAGTTGGAATCTATGCTTCGTTTGTTATGTAGTCGATGTGTGGTAATTCCACGAAAGTTTTGAAGTGAGGTAGACGCCCAGAAATTTGACTATTTGTGTATATTTTATGATTGCAACCATTAATAGGTGAATTCAGGTAATTTATTTGGGTAATAGCCTGAATTAAACAGCATGATTTTTGTTTTTTTTTTCCAATGATAAGGTGAGTCCATTTCTATATCATAAAGTGGTTTATTTATATAAGTTCATGTTGATACACTTTCTTTATATGGTTCAAAGCCCTGACTGGAGTTTTACGTTTCATTTGTCACCTTCATCCACATACAAATATCATCAGCAAATTGAGCTAAAGTGGTATCTTTGGACAGGTCTTTCGGAAGATCAGCTAAAAAGATGTTAAACAAAATTGGAGAAATAACCGATCCCTGAGGCAGACCCATACTTAGCTGTCTGGGGTTTGAATATGAATTTCCAAGCTTTACCTGTATAAACCTATTAGATAGAAATCTGGCAATGTAATTGTACGTGTTACCTGTTATGCCTATGTGTTTTAGTTTATAGAGAGAAGGCGAGTGTGCCAAACTTGATCGTATGCTTTTCGGACATCAAAAAAATGTCGCTAGTATATTTTTTCGTCTTGCGAACTGCTGCTTTACTTGGGTTGTTAATTTAAGGAGATGTTCAGCTGTAAATCTGCCTTTTTCGAAAGCCAGCTTGGTTGACAGGTATTATTTTATATTTTTCGCAATCATGATCTAGTCTATTTAAACAATCTTTTCCCATTAGTTTTGCATGTGTGGGATGTTAAGACGATTGGACGATAGCTGTTTTTTCTGCTCTGGGCTTTCCTTGTTTGTGTACTGGAATGATGATTGAGTGTTTTTCAGACGAGAGGGATACCACCATCAGACCAGCATTTCTGTAGGAAAAATGAAGAAATTCTATAACATTATTTGGCAGGTGTCCCAAACATTTCATTTGAGATCCGTCTAAAACCATCGGATGTTTTCTTCTTAAGACTTGAAATACATTCTTTTACTTCGTACATGTTATATCAGCATTTACATACGATTCAGTTTATATTATTTGTTTCTTTATGTGTTCTATTTTTTTTTCTTGATTTTCTCTATATGTCCTGTCTTTATCTGACAGTCCAGTATTTGTACTATAATTTGCAAACATTTCAGCAAATTCTTCAGCTTTTTCTAGATTTGTAGGCATCTCCAGTTGTCCAGTTTGATAGGATACTGTGGCAAGTTAATTCCATTCTTCATAGTTTTTAGTTTTTTTCCAGACTTTTTGCATGTCCTTGTGATTTGATACTTCATTTGTGCAAAAAATAGACCAATATTTGCCTTTTTTGCTGTGCATTAACCATATTGGCTTTGTTTTTTGCTTTTTTCATCTCTAAATGATTTGGGACAGACTTATCTCTTAAATACATTTTAAATTTGATATCTTTTCCTCCTTTGCTTCTTCGCAAGCTTGGTTCCACCAAATATTTCCCGAATGCTTGTGAGATCTTACTGACTTGCACCGCGGGGGATAGATTCATTTGCAGCATCTAGAACTGCATTTGTAAATAAAGTATATAGGTATTGACATCTTTGTTGTTTGCGTCATTAACTTGAAATGTAGAAAGTAAACTTGAAAATTTATCCCAATTTGCAAGTCTATAGTTATACTTGGGTACTTTGTCCTTGGTTAGATCTGTTGCTTGAGATTTCTTAGTTTCAAAGCAAGTGACAATAGGTAAATGATCACTATGTAGGTTGTCATCAAGTGTATTCCAACTGCAGATAGGTGCCACATCTGGGGACACTAAAGTGAGATCGATGGCACTCGCTCTATGACTAGGATTATCAGGAATACGAGTTATTCGACCATCATTAAGGAGGAGATAGAAGGAAGCATCAACAATATTTTCAACGAAACGATTACTTGTAATTGATTGACAGTCCTCCCAAAATGGTGAATGTGCATTGAAATCTCCTGCAATTAGGAATTTTTTACCTTGATCCGTCTGGAGTGTTCGAATCCACTCTGTGTTTAAATCATTTGGACCCTGTGGTAGGTAAACAGATATGACAGTTAAGAGTGAAGAGTTCATCTGAAACTGTCACGGCACAAGAATTTAGATTGGGAATACTTGGTGGAATAGGATTTGGGCATGAAATGTACTTTACCCCTTCATGAATATATATAGCTGTACTGATTTTCCCATCGGTATCTACCTTCTGATGTATAGGGGGGAAATAATAGTTTTTTTAATTTAGGTAGCTTGTCTCTTATAACATTTAGAGACTGAAGAGCTAAAAGTTTGTATTCATGGTGCGCTAGGTGTTGCACGAGGTGATCCAAGTTCGTTCTGATGGAGCGACAATTCCACTGGAACACACTGAAGTTACTTTCCGCCGACATCCACTAAATCTCTCACAATCTGACAAGTTAACAGAAAAATAAAATAATAATAATGATAATGATAACGTCAATATTTTCTAAGGGGAAAAAAATTGTCTGTACAGTCAGTCAAAAATTAGCCGACAAAAAAACACAGCAGTTATGTGCGCGCGACGCAGTCTAAGGGCACAGAGGTAATTGAAATCGGAAGTGTGTAGACGCATGTGACATTTTTTTTAGAATACTGGCCAGTCTCCTAGGACGTCAAACGGTTTGAACCAGCTGCGCGTCGGGGTAGGGTGGACGCAGAAAAGGTCGGGCATAGCGGGCTGGCTTCCTGGGCGTTTCCCACAGAAGATCCCTGACGTGTCGCCCCACGTTCCCTGCCAGCAGACTGGTCCCCCTCTGTGACAGGTGGCAGTTGTCCTTGAGATGGTAAGGCCTTATGTTATGATGATCGACGAGCGTGATGTTGTTCACGTCGAACAGCTCGGAGGTAAGGATGGCATTAAATAACTGCCGATTTACCTCCATCTTCAGGTCTTTTACAGTGGGAGCTTTGCTGATGACGAATCTGGTGTTAGGATTCTTTCTTGATGCGTCTTTAAGTGATTTAACGAAGGTGTTGCACAGCTTATTTGGCTCTGTTGTCTTCAGGTCGTTAATCCCCACAGTGGATAACCACAGCATCAAGATGAGGTTTTTTTGAGGCTATCTCCTGCAAATGATCTTGAGTTATTTTTAAAGTGTTGCTTCGTTCTTTTGAAGATTTAAAGTGATAAGACCGACCAGGCGGCGTGCTTCTTGTACTCCGTTCATAACAGAGTCGTGAAGGATAAGTACATTTGGAAGATCTGCACTAGTGCTCGATTTCTTTTTGGACTCTACATGATGACGAGATTTGTGCTTGACGTCATCTCTTGACGTGTCAGCATTGGAAGGTTTGGCGTGATTTGTCGTCTTTTGTGTGTGTGTGTGTGTGTGTGTGTGTGCGCATGTGTGTGTGTGTGTGTGTGTGTGTGTGTGTGTGTGTGCTCTCTCTCTCTCTCTCTCTCTCTCTCTCTCTCTCTCTCTCTCTCTCTCACACACACACACACACACACACACACACACACACACACACACACACGCACACACACACACACACACACACACAATTCCTCAAACAAATGAAAACAATCCCTCACATGGGCACTATATGCCTTTCATGCCTTTTCAAAATGTCTCTTATTTTTTCTGTTTGTTTGTTACTGATTGATAAATGCCGATTTTCATACATACGTAAAAAGGACATTTGAATGGAACACCTTCATTCACCCCAAAATTACACTACTCTAGCCATTCGTTACCAGCTGCTCTCCCATTGTGGGTTTGCCTTGTTGCCCTAGTTTGTCGGACACTACGCTGAGAAAGGTCTTTGATTTCAAACGCCAATAAACTTTGGTTCAACGGATCTTCACTCCAACACAGCCCAGCACACCGCACTGAACATTTTGCTCAAAGTCAATCAGTATACAAGAGACAAAGGACTGGGTCGACAAAAAAAGAAGGGAACAATTGTACAACTCCCTCCCCCTACTCCACCCCGAAAAAAAGTACATACGAAGCAAACAAATGTTTGGGAAAAACTAGAAACAGATTCAGATTGCCTGGCATTGTGTGTACGTTCGAAGGAAATATTGGAGATTGCTTGTTATGTTTGAAGAGAAAAACGTTCCAAACGAAAACAAATGAAAGGAATGTAAAGTAAATTCACCAGGTATCAAGGACAGACAAATTGCAAGACAAAACACACCACGCTTTTGCACCTTTAAAGTCTTCTTCAGGCAAGAAAAACAACATTCAGGACGCTGACATCGAAGAACGAGCCATTATGCATCTTCTCAAATTCGGCGCAAGACGGGCGAATCCACAGAACACTTATTCATTAGATGACGTAAAACGACAGGC
>JADBJO010012577.1:0-15000 GCA_016801955.1 Conus betulinus | reverse complement strand
TTTGACCACTTTTTCTTCAATCATGGCGGATCCCTAAAAACAAAGAGGAAACTGTAGAAAATTCGAGGAAACTGTAGAGAAAATTCGAGGAAACTGTAGAAAATTCGAGGAAACTGGAGAAAATTCGAGGAAACTGTAGAAAATTCGAGGCAACTGTAGAAAATTCGAGGAAACTGGAGAAAAATGGGAGAAGGGTATGTATGCGGTATGCGGGGTTGTGTAGAAGGGTCGAGAGAAGGTGGGGGTGGGTGGGCGGGGAGTGTCAAATTAGTGGCCTTTCAGTGATAGTTGTATTATATTGTTTTGTAGAGCATATTAACTTCATTGTTCTCTCTCTCTCTCTCTCTCCTCTCTCTCTCTCTCTCTCTCTCTCTCTCTCTCTCTCTCTCTCTCTCTCAGTTTGTGTTTTTTTTTGTGTTTTTATATATGTTATCAATATTCACACCCCTTCAAATGGGTCTTTGGCCTTACTGAATAAAATTCTGTCCTTCGGCTTCTCTCTCTCTCTCTCTCTCTCTCTCTCTCTCTCTCTCTCCTCTCTCTCTCTCTCTCTCTCTCTCCCCGATCTCTCGACTTCAGGCATAAGACCTTTTTTTTCCAAGCTGGGTTTTTTGATATTCCACTTAAGAATAGTGGATGAAAAGATGTGCAATATTTTCGTGTTTTCTGATATTCCACTGAAGCATGGCAGATGAAAGATGTGCAATATTTTCGTGTTTCTGATATTCCACTGAAGCATGGCAGATGAAAAGATGTGCAATATTTCGTGTTTCTGATATTCCACTGAAGCATGGCAGATGAAAAGATGTGCAATATTTTCGTGTTTCTGATATTCCACTGAAGTATGGCAGATGAAAAGATGTGCAATATTTTCGTGTTTCTGATATTCCACTGAAGTACGGCATGAAAAAATGTTGCAATATTTTCGTGTTTCTGATATTCCACTGAAGTATGGCAGATGAAAAGATGTGCAATATTTTCGTGTTTCTGATATTCCACTGAAGTATGGCAGATGAAAAGATGTGCAATATTTTCGTGTTTCTGATATTCCACTGAAGCATGGCAGATGAAAAAGATGTGCAATATTTTCGTGTTTCTGATATTCCACTGAAGTATGGCAGATGAAAAGATGTGCAATATTTTCGTGTTTCTGATATTCCACTGAAGTATGGCAGATGAAAAGATGTGCAATATTTTCGTGTTTCTGATATTCCACTGAAGCATGGCAGATGAAAAGATGTGCAATATTTTCGTGTTTTCTGATATTCCACTGAAGCATGGCAGATGAAAAGAGATGTGCAATATTTTCGTGTTTCTGATATTCCACTGAAGCATGGCAGATGAAAAGATGTGCAATATTTTTTCGTGTGTTTCTGATATTCCACTGAAGCATGGCAGATGAAAAGATGTGCAATATTTTCGTGTTTCTGATATTCCACTGAAGTATGGCAGATGAAAAGATGTGCAATATTTTCGTGTTTTTGATATTCCACTGAAGTATGGCAGATGAAAAGATGTGCAATATTTTCGTGTTGTTGTTTCCCGCCTTTGTTTTCCCTGACAGGTGACATGCTTTGGCAGTGTGATATTGTCTGGGTAAGGTGGGGAGAGAGAGAGGGGTGGGGATGGGGAGAAAAGACAGACAGACAGATAGGCAGAGACAAACAGATCGACAGACATACAGCAAAGACATACACACACGCACACAGACAGAGAGAGAGAGAGAGAGAGAGAGAGAGAGAGAGAGAGAGAGAGACAGACAGACAGACATACAGACAGACAGACAGACAGATAAGATAGGACAGACAGACACACAGACAGACAGAGAGACAGAGACAGAGACAGTCAGACAGACGGCCAGCCAGCCAGCCAGACAGTGACAGACAGACAAACGGAGACGGAGGCAAACTAGAGACAGAGACTGAGACAGAGTGTCAGGGAAGTATAGACACACACCAGAGAGAGATTAAGATTAAGATTAAAATTATAGTCCCGTCAACAGCAGAGGTTATCTCAGGACTGTCACCACGTTCCAAACTACCACGTATACAGCAGAGAGAGAGAGAGAGAGAGAGAGAGAGAGAGAGAGAGAGAGAGAGAGAGAGAGAGAGAGAGAGAGAGAGAGAATGAGAATATAGAATGAGAGACAGGTAGACGGATAGACAGAGAGAGGCGGAGACATTAACAGACAGAGAGGCAAAAAACAAGTACAGACATACAGGAAACACAGAGGCAGACAGACAGACGGAGAGGTAAACAAGTACAGACTTACAGAAGAGAGAGAGAGAGAGAGAGGGAGAGAGAGAGAGAGAGGGAGAGAGAGAGAGAGAGAGAGGGAGGGAGGGAGGGAGAGAGAGGAGAAAGACAGAATCATTGAATGAAAGAATGATTTATTGAGTTACGCATACAAAGCCCATTCTCAAGGGGAGGATTTGATGGGATGGGGGCTGTGCATTACTATCAAAGAATAAACACACATAGCACATGCCAGAATACTACATCGCGATGAGGAAACCGGATCCCGGAAGATATCAATCTGAATGTGACTGTCAACATATCAACGCCTCTATCCACAATCACTACGATTTCCGTCGTTGACAGCTTTGGTGTCGCCAGAAGCCATTTTCACGTCTTCTCTCGTAGTATAGTGACAGCTGTCCCACCTTTCTGGTCATCTCCTGTAGACATGCCATGTTGTCACTGACGGTGACGTTTGTCAGCATGAACATCCTGCGGTCGAATGACCTGAGAAACGTCTTCGGGATCATCTCTGCACTCTGAATTATGGTCGTCCTCAGTTCCCATGTCTTCCTCTTTTGTGTTTTGTGTGGAAGTAACTGGTGGCCTGTTATATTCACAGCACAAGTCACGGAATTCTTCACCACAGTCTTCATTACTGCTTGGCTCGACCGACGCAACATCCAACATGAAATCTTCATTGTGTCCGATTGTCACAGTTTGGTGTTCACACTGCTCCATGTTGATTTCATTCTGGCTGTCACTGCGCGCCGTGTGTCGTGTGCAGGCTGTTGGTGGGGACGGAGGAGAATTGCTGGCACAATGAAAAAATGTCACCACATGCAGCGTTGCTGTTGTCGGTTCTGTCAACACTGTACATTAGGCTAGGTGGCATCGGCAAAAACAAATCAGACGGAGAGAACATCACTTGCCTTTTTCTTCTGCTGATTGCGCCTGTCTCTGTTAATCTGTGACGGGCATTTGCGTCGATACACAGCAGTGTGGCTTTCAGCTTGCGTTACAGGAGGCTGGTCGGTATTTGTAGTCAGGCGAAGGAGCACAACTGTTTGTTTTGTTTTCGTCTTCCTTCAATTTTAAAAGACGACAGCGTCATCTCCTGTAGTGCAGCATTGAGAGTCGCTTCCAAAGTAGATGGGAGACGTTCGACCGGCACAGTGGGCAGTCTACAGGCAATGCAAGTTGATTTTTTTTTTTTCAGAGCACGCCTTGCTGGTTGCCAGACAAGGAGAGTCACCAGAGAGAGGGAGAAAGTGAGAGAGAGAGAGAGAGAGAGAGAGAGAGAGAGAGAGAGAGAGAGACAGACAGACAGACAGACAGACAGAGACAGAGAGAGATTGACTGATTAATCTTTAATACGGAAGGATGGAGATTTTATGCCAGAGACTAGTCTTATAATCTGTCCTTGTCACGCATACATCATGCACGCACACGCACACACACACACACACACACACACACACACACACACACACACAACGCACAGAGAGACAGAGAGAGAGAGAGAGAGAGAGAGAGAGAGAGAGAGAGAGAGAGAGAGAGAGAGAGAGAGAGAGAGAGAGAGAGAGAGAGAGAGAGAGAGAGAGAAGAGAGAGAGAGAGAGATGAGAGAGAGAGAGAGAGAGAGAGGGAGAGAGAGAGAGACAGAGAGAGAGAGAGAGAGAAGAGGAAAAGAAGAGAGAGAGAGAGAGAGAGAGAGAGAGAACAGAGATGACAGAGAGAGAGAGAGAGAACAGAGAGAGAGAGAGAGAGAGAGAGAGAGAGAGAACAGAGAGAGAGAGAGAGATGAGAACAGAGAGACGAGAGAGAGAGAGAGAGAGAGAGAGAGAGAGAGAGAGAGAGAGAGAGAGAGAGGAGAGAGAGAGAGAGAGAGAGAGAGAGAGAAGAGAGAGAGAGAGAGAAAGAGAGAGAGAGAGACAAGAGAGAGAGAGAGAGAGAGAGAGAGAGAGAGAGAGAGAGAGAGAGAGAGAGAGAGAGAGAGAGAGAGAGAGAGAGAGAGAGACGAGGAGGTGGAGCGGTTTCACGAGCAATGCTATGGAGAAGGGATGGACAGTATTGGTGGCGCGAGGGATAGGGCAGGTGCACTGGTAGACGGTAAAGCAGATATACTCCATTATTCCTGTTCAAACATTTTCAACCGACTAAGTTTAATTTCCATGATTTTTTTTTCGTTTCGTCTTTCTCTCGGATAATGTCTACATCATTTTTTGCACTCCCAGTTCTTATAGAATAGGGAGTACTTTAGAATGGGAAGAATAAATGCTGTGTGTGTGTGTGTGTGTGTGTGTGTGTGTGTGTGTGTGTGTGTGTGTGTGTGTGTCCGTGGTCAAAATGTGTTTCACTCGCTCCAGACAAAACTACTGGGCCGATCTTCCTGAAAATTCGTAGGTATGTTCGTTATGGGTCAAGGATGATACCCAATGTGTTATTTTACCGTTATAGCCTTTACTAATGGCCATAGCGGCCCATAACGGTTTTTCCTTCTTTATGGAATATCTCCGAAAGTACTTGGCCAATCTCTCTGAAAATTTGAAGGCATGTTCATATGGGTCGTGGTTGATGCCCGATGTGCTATTTTACCGTTATAGCCGTTACTAACGGCTATAACGGTTTTTCTTTTTAAATGGAATATCTCAGAAAGTACTTGGCCGATCTTTCTGAAAATTTGTAGCTACGTTCACTATGGATCACGGATCGTGTCCGATGTGTTATTTTACCGTTGCAGCCCGTTACAAACGGCTATAACAGCCCATAACGCTTTTTCTTCTTTATGGAATATCTTAGAAAATACGTGGCCGATCTTTCTGAAAATTTGTAGATATGTTCATTATGGGTTATGGACCATGCCCGATGTTTTAGTTGACCTTTATAGCCGTTACTAACGGCAATGATGGCTCATAACAATTTCCTTCTTTATGGAAAAATCTCAGAAAATAGATGGCAGAACTTTCCGAACATGTGTAGGTATGTTCATTATGGGTCACAGATGATAGCCGATGTTTACCAGAATAGCCGTTACTAGCGGCTATAACGGGCCAAAACGGTTTTTTTTTTTCCTCTTTATGGAATATCTCACGCGTATTCAAGATAAACTGAGAGTACGTTTATATGCTTTGCATATTGTTTTTCTTAAAATTGATCCTTTCCCTTTAAACTTGGAGTTTAAAACAAACTTACACGTATGTACAGATGTATTAAATTTCGACTAAACTTTTATTTTTCAAATTTCGATAACTTGGTCCCGTTTTCTCATATCTATGTCGTTTTTGAAGTTGAAGACGGCCAGTGAGGGTTTTTTTGAGAGCTAATCAACTAATTCAGTTGCCGTCAGATTACTTTAGTTGGAGGTACAGTATTTTTTTTTCTCCAGCCTCCTATTTTTCGACATCAAAAGAAATCCTTTTAACATTTTCCCCCCTTTTTTTTCCAAGGTGGGGGGCTCCATCCTCCTAGTTTCCCCCACCTTTTAACCCTTGTTTTCTCCAACAAGTAACCAAAACTCTCGCGCACTATACAAGTCTGTACGTTCTATTACTAATGGACATTCTCAAAAGGACGTTTAGTGTTTGGGCGTTTGATACAAAGCGTCAGGGTTTATTTATAATCTGTTGTTTGGTGTAGTGACACATTCACTCTGTGTATGCGAAAAAGAGAGACGGAAAGTACTGTACTCATAACTGACAATGTTTCCTGCCTGCGGCATCATACTTGTACATTCTTTATCTTTTCCTTCTTCTGTTCCCCCCCCCCCCCCCCCCCCCCCCCCTCTAAAGCCTTTGTTTTGGGGTCCAGTCACTCGCGCAACGTTGACCCACAAACCAGTTTTCCATAATCACACATGTTTAGATGCAAAGTGTTAAGGTGGCGTATGGTATATGAAAATGTAAAAAAAAAAATCGTTCCTTAATGTGTTCTGGGCTTTGGGTGGAAACACAATCTTTGATGTCTCTAGAATGTTTCTGGGTGGTTCATTTTGTTTATTTTGTATGAGAATTAAAGCTTTCAATGAAGTAGTGTGTGGGAATGGAAAATATAGAAAACGAAATCGATGCGTACAATAGCCCATCTTCAAGCCATAGTTACAATCATGTCGCCACAACGAACACCATCATGTTATAGCTAATTCGAAAGATGAAGAACTGACCTACATTCTGACGTCATTCTGGTACGCAAACGAGTGTTTTTTGACCAGTACAAGCCTTGTGAAATCAGTCACCTAATTTGCAATTCAGCCAATTTCGTAACTCTGAGGTCAAGGTCGACTTATGAGCTAAGCAATTTCATTGGCCGACAGTCACATGCTCAGCGCGTGGCAACGGTATAATCTTAAGCGGTCCTCACGGACCCACAACACTTTCTTTTAAAAGCTGGCTTGAACAGCGCCACACAAAAGTCTCTTTAAATAAAAATGCTGGTCATTACAGACCAGTTGAGCAAGTATCTTTCCTGCCTTTGATCTCATAAACCACACAATTTCCGCAACATCGTGTCGACTTTCAAAATATAGATTGTAACTGTGCCTCTCTCAGTTAAAAAAAAAAAACCAAAAGTAAATCGTATTCCCTTGTCTAAAGGGGAAAGGGGGTGGGGTGGGATTGAGTTCCTGAAGAGAAAAGAAAAACAACAAGTTAATTATCTAGTTTAAATAATCTAGAAAATATGTTTAGCTGTAGAATTTATATCTTATTTCCCCTCTTTTCCCCCCACATCTCACCTGGAAGTTTGCGAAGTCTATCATAGGCTAGTCGGACTTCAGAGAAACAGACGCGAACAGCAGCTGAAAAATATGTTTTGAAAAAGCTTTGTATGACCTTTGATTTCTATCAAATTTTACTCTGTGTTGATTCTAAATCTGTTTTACAGTCACTAGAGCGTTGGGACTGCAAAGCTAGAAAAGATTTGCTTTTTGAAATAAAACCTTTACTGCATTGTTTCATAACACTAGGCAAAGAAGTGATATTGGGGTATCATACACTGTGGTTGTTCCATTCTGAAAGAACGAGCAATCGTCAGATCATGGTGTAAACCAGAGCCAGAGACATGCCATCAAGTGTCTTGATGCAGGTCAGGGGGAGGAACTCACACACAAACATTCCTCTCCCAGCACAAGGACAGTTCACAAAATTTGCTCTCAAAAAGTTTTTTTTCATTCTAACCATGAACAAAATGGCAATACTTGCCAGAGGCAGTGGAGCACCAGACCTCTAAGGCAGGTGTTCACAACCCTGTGTGTGTGGAGTCCATCCGTACTCTCCTCACACCCCGCGTCTGGAGGGAAATACTGACACACAATGAAGAAAAAAACCATAATGAAAAATAAACATCATCCAAAACCTTTACACCAAAAGACAAATGAATGGGCCAGAGAAAGCTCTCCAGCAATGCTATATACAGCCAAGTGACCACCTTCAAAAGGAGGTTCATCGTGAATGCCCTGACATTATGGAATGCGTGTGTTGTTCTGAAAACAATGGATTCCGATAGGCGAGAACGATTCAAAGAAAACTTCAGTGCACTAGAAATAGGGTGGAGGGAAATACGCAGGAAAAAACACCATTTGGAATTTTATGGCATCTGTTTGATGCTTTGGGCAAAATAGTTCCTAAAACAACAAGAGCATTCAAAATCGGTAATGGGGTTACAACACTGACATGTGGTTCAAAATACTCTGAAAGCCATCCACTGGATTCGCTCAGAGGATTCAGGTTACCATGGTACAGCCTGTGTGGGTCTTTCAGATTGCAATCAAGTGGTCAAAGCGGACATCTTGAATTGGGACGGGGGGATCACAAACTGTACATCTCCAACATGTGGGACAAAACTTGCCAAATAAAACAATCGATGAAAATCTCCCCACCCTTCCATCTTGCACCAAGAAATGGTCATCAAACTTAAACACTGTGGGACAAACAGCCTTGGCAACATCCGAGTGGGGTAAAATGAATGAAACAAAAAAATCCAATAAATAAAAATGCCAAATCAAAAGATACACCCAATGTTATCTGACTGTACAGTTACCGTATATATCTATGTTACATCAGTGCAAAGGCACAATATGCTCGATCTGTATCAAATTAGAGACTGTATCAAATAACCGGACATCTGAGACCGACACTTCATCCCTGTGGAATGATTTTATACACTGCGTGAATGGCAGGGTGGAAGTAAGTCATTTTGACAGAATCAGAACACTTATGGAGGGAGGTACTGCTATAGATGAATTAACATAGGTAGTTCAGTAAAATGTTGTAACAGTAATTTTGACAGAAGGGGAGATTACCTCCACCAGGTTAAACTGATCTCAGCAGATTCAGGGTGATCAAGATGACGCATAATATATGAGGACACAAAAGAGAAAATCTGGTCATTGATTTCCATCGGGGACTCATGCAGGGGACTTTCAAAGTTTGAAGTAATTCCCCCAGCAGCATTTATTCAAAAGTATACCGAGACATTCTCTTGTTTGGACGGACCACTCTGAAGACCAAATTATAATTATTTATCAATAGACATGTTAAAACAAACATATGAAATTGCATTCTCTCAATTTTTTTTTCATACATACATGTATCTGCACCCACATGCGCGTGTGCACACACACACACACACCTGATCATATATGTATTGCATTTGTAAACACACACATACTGGTAATTAATGCTGCACAAATGTTCCCATCACAAAGAACTAGCTGCAAACACCTTTTACTATCTTTGCACATGACCACTCACTTGAATACATAGATTCCTATCATGAGAACTCCAGGCAACCTGCATATATTTTGTCTACTCAGAGGGACCACAGAGTGGTCCATAGTATTTTCACCTGTCATCCGGCATGCCCATTCCATCACTAGTTCTCCAACAATTAATCGGATGACACAAAACCACAAATGCACTCCATTCATTACCATTGAATTTCATGTCTTTTTCAAACCCAGTAAATCTTGATTGACTGGCAATGAATTATTCATCTAGACTTACAAATAATCATTTTGAACAGAATTCACTGTATCCAGGTAAGTGGGCACGGCAACCATGAAGATGGTTTAGACAGCAGATGATCCTGTCAGAGCATGCACTCACATCAATATTTAAATTCCTAAAGCTCCATCCAATTTGCTGCATCATCTGTCTACCAAATGTTCATTGTATACCTTGCATGAAAAAAAAAAACCACATACACACACACAACAAACATGCGCACTCACACACAGTGGAAAAAATCATGCAGACACCACTTAAATGTACAAGAAATACAATACTATGTTGTTCACCTGCACAAGGATGCTTAAAACTCTGTAAAATATCTATGCAGGTTAGCTCCAACCAAAAATTTCTTTGGTTGTGGCCAAAATAACAAACCCAAGGAACTAACTACTGGTTTCCACCTATACAAACTTCACTCTCATATGTGGAAATACAATCCCTGAGTTGGTGTGCCGTGAACACAAACCTTCGCAGTTCAAGTGGAAATGATGCGTTCCTGTCAGAAAGGAGACATTTCCAATCAAATCAAAGGGGGTATCAAGAAAATGGATGAAATAACATGCTGATATGTCAAACATTTTGATAGATTACTTTCTGTTTGAGGATGTTCTTCGGACAAGAAAGTCAGAAAACAACCATACATCCCAACTCCCAGTGTCAGGGAAATGAACGAAAGTTGATGAACAATCGTAACAAAACCTTCAGAACGTCTGTGACCACAGTAAAAATAATCTATGGGCAGACCAATTTAAAATGAATATAAAAGAACTGCATGAAAAAATAAAAAACGTCATCCAGTAAAATTTTGTGAAGAAAGATTCAGTGAGCATGCGATAACTCGCATGTCCTGATTCTGAATCAACAATGACTTGTACCACACAATGCATGTGTATCTGCACATATTGTGCTTCCTGTGCGACATCATTTGTATTGTGCTGATTCAGATTCCTTCCAGACTGTCTTCACTGCCACCTAACATCCTTCCCATGATCCGATTCTAATGTCTGTAAATCTGGAAAAAATAAAGGCAAGCAATAAACAAAACTCAGAGTACTTTCAGAGTCCCTTCTCTCACTGCCTTGAAACTACTCTTTTCACCTCTTAAAAAAAAAAAAGCAAACTGCTTTAAAACTAAGCAGTGCCCCAGTTACTGCAGTGTTCTAAAGAGTTACCACACATATTATGCTGTTTGTAGCCACCAGCTATCAAGGTTGCTTCAAGCTTCAATATGGAAGACACCCTCTCCCTAAATTATGTTAGAAAAACTGTGTATCAATTCTTCTGATGTCCTCAAAGAGAATGCCCATGTTGACGAGGCTTTTCCCACAAACAATGTACAAACCTGGGTCTTTCCAAACATCTCCCACTAAAAATTCAAATTTGACCAATCACATCAGTTTGGTCATTTCATTTATTTTATTAGGTCATTTACATCATAGAAATTTAAACTCCATCTTTGCTCCAGAGCAAAATGACCAACTGCTGACATCCACTTTATGCTCTGGTGGTCAGGTCACACTTACACTGACAATAGACTGACTGACAACAAGCCCATAATCATTATTGTGTCAGATCACATTTAGAGCATGTCAGACTGTTTTACAATCAGCCCATATTACAGTGTCAGGGTACATTTACTGTTAGATAGATAGACAACTATATACTGAGTCGAGACAGATAACAGTTTTACTGACTCTTTGACAACTATTGATTATATGAGTGTCCAACTTGCAGTTCAGGCTTGTCCACAGGCTGTCTGACAAATAACGGTATGGTTAGGTATGTCAAACACTTCAACAGATACACAAAAAGTCTGGGTTTGCATGTTACTCATGGTTTTACAAGAGGATGAAAACCTCAGATAAATCAAATCTCGTTACCTGATTCACAATAAAAACCACTATGGGTGACAACATCTCCGAAAAAAAAAAAAAGGCTCACACAACTGTCTGAAGACTGCCTCAAGTTCAAGATATTCTAAATATAATAAATCACCAAATTATCTGGAGTCATGCTGGATACATCGAGTGTCACAAAAAATGTGTTCTACTTTGTCTGGTATTAGGAATAAAATGTACAATTTGTGCAAGTGGAAAATGCAAGTCTATATCAAGATTGTCATTATTGTCAAGTTCTCCCTTGACTGGGACAACTTCAGCAAACTAATTAACTGAAATCAATTTACGACTATCTAATGGTTATCACAGCATGGTGAAATTAATATGAAATGCATCGACGAAACACATCATAAAAACATTAATGCAATGCACATACATAAAAAACACACATGCAAGCAGTTTTCTGTCAAGAGCGATCAGCGTAAAGCTGTAAAATCACAATGTCTGCAGTGGAATGTATTAGCAAACTTCATGCTGCATGTAGGCATCACATTGGCAGAATGTAGAGGAGGGAAAAAAAAAAATGTATTGTAATTCATGACGATGTAGACCCGGGATTGCTAGCAAGTTGTAAGCGTGTGTACCTCAACCCCAGTGTTACTGCAGCCAGCGGAGACATCTGTCCAAGACTGGACTGATTCAGGGGGGGAAACAACTGCTGACAATGACTTCTTCAGGGGGGCATGGGTGGCTGGGGGTGGCCCTATGTTAACGCACTACCTGGAAGCAAACTAACATAAGAGAGGGTGTGGGATTTATGGTACGTTTGGGATAATACTTCATAATATCAAATTTCATGATTTTTGGTCTATTGATGAAGTCAGATGTGCAGAAGATTCAAAACTGTTAGCTTACATAAAAAATTCCTGGTGGTTGTATTTATCAAAAGTGGTGCACAGTTGCGTGTGTGTGTGTGTCGTGTGTGGGTGTGTGTGCAACTGCGTGGTCGTGTGCATGCCACAACGTGCTGTGTTCATGTTGTGCATGCACTTGTTTGCATGCAGTTATGTGGGTCTGTTGACTGAGCATGCGTTTAGGTTTTTTTTTTTTTTCAAAGCATGTAAGATATGGCATGCAACTGGAAATGTAACTACCTGGCTTCAAACATTTGCCCACAATGCAAACCACACATTCCCACATGTCAGTTTTACCTTGTTGTACACTTTCAAGACAGCCCCAAGCTTTTCCACAGTGTCCATAACACCACTACAGCCCAGACCCATTCTGTCATCAATCCTGAAACATTCAGAAGTTGTCTCCTGGACTGCTGTCTCTGATCCATCAGTTAGAAAGTACTTAAGAGGGAAATATGTGTGAGAACTTCAAACACAGATGGCACTGTCTTTGATTAGCTTGCTCTTTTTTTTTCCAGTTGTCTGTCGTTATGTTCCAATTCATCTTCAATGCTAACAAAACACCTTTGTCACTGAAGGTTGGAAGTCATACAGCAAGTTAGAAGTAACTTCTAGTTATACAAAGCTACCGCACCTTTTTGGTCGTTGTTTCCGTTTTGGGTTTTTGTTTGCTTGTTCGCTTTTTAATCTTCCAGTGCGCTATAAATAATGACGTCCCTCGGATTGGAAGGAAGTCTGCGCTTTTTTTTTTTTTTTTTTTTTTTTTTTTTTTTAAATGTCCATTGATATTTACTGCTGTCCATCCCCAGGACAGGTATTTGGGCGAGACTGTCCGCTTTCTGATATTTTGCAATTGCATTAATGATGTTTCAGTTTCAAAATCTAAAAACTCATGTCTTCCAAGGCGTAAGCTGTCAGCTGATCAGCTTGCTCTTGCAGATACCCCCAACCCAGATATTTACATTTACATACACTGGCCATTTAATCTTTGATGTATATGGGATAAAATTAACCCTAATATGTGCCGACATTGGAAAAAGAACTGTTATCACATTTTTTTGCTTATTTGGTTGACTTGCGCATACAGTAGCAATTAGATGTTCTCTTAATGTTTCTTTCAGCATGACAGGCAAAGCCACAGACATTCTACAAACATACTGAAAAGTGTTCCAAGTGGTTGGGAAGAGGGCAAGGTGTGACAACTGGAAATAGTGTGGGACCCCAGAGGATAACAGTGTGGTGGATTGACCAAATGCACTGCACCACTGAGATGGGATGGAGAATTGTTTGGGCATGGACGCAACAAACCTGAATGAAGGAAGCATGCATGCCTACATCACGTGTTATTCTGCTTTGTTTGTTTCCCTTCAATACTGCTAATACCATTGTTACAAAACAAACAAAAAAGGCAGATGACTGTTACAGACAAAATAATGAACAGAACAAAATAATAAAAATGACACTCCCTACAACCCTTATCTTGCTGTCTGCAATCTGTCATTGAAGGGAAGGGAAAGGGGGGGGGGGGGGGGGGGGGGGGCTGTGTTTTCTTGTGTTGATCGTTATTTTGTGTGTGAAGATGAAAAGCTGCCGAACAATGGTCTGTGTTGCATTGTGCATTAAAGTGTTGCTCTGCATTGGCAGAGCTGTGGACGGGGATGGCTGATTACTTCATTCAGGTTCAAACATCACACCCACCTTAGGAGGAGTGGAGGGGAAGGAAGGATAGGGATGGAGAAGAAAGACGAGGGTGGGAAGGTTGAGGCGGTGATGTGACACCACACTACCAATCACCAGACTGACAACATAGGAAGAAGAACAGCAAACATGCCAACAATGACACTGGGTTACCACAGGTTCAATTTCAGTTTTAAAAATGCCAATTTGGTCAGTGTCTATCAGAGCTATTCAACGGGCTCAGACAGATTTCTGCTTTTTCCCTGTGTTACAGTAAAGCGACATTTGCAGACACTGATGAACCATACTAGTAAGCACAGACAACACACACACACAGACACAGACACACACGTTAGGAATTAGTCCACATCAATGGTCGCCAAAGCGGAACACCCCACAGTAACAAGCCAGCCCAAGGGCATCATGCATGCAGGTTGTGACACTGACAGCAAGCGGGACCATAGCAAAGGACACAGAGGGAAGCTTCCAGGGCCACACTGTGCCACCACAACCACACCTCAGTTCTGTTCCCTTTCTGAACAACACTACAGTCCACTTCTACATGAAGGGGCGATGAGCAACAGATAGAACCTTGAATGCCTTTATTTGCTTGTGGAAACAATCAGCTCAACATCATGATTTTTCATAAGCTGCAGATATCACAGAACCTTTGACACTGACCACCCATAATATTAACACATAACATTGACAGGCTTCTATGTTTATATGGGAAAGTGTTTTTTCTTTTCTTTCTGACAACTGCCGCCCCCTCCCAATATGATGAATAATGTAAATAATCTTCAGCAGCATTCTACAATGTATTGCCCCAACCCACTCCTCCTCCATAATATGCTTGAGAAAATCATTTGCCTCTTTATCTAACAGAAAGAAAATTAAAGCGTATGAATAAGAGCATGAGAAACAAAAGGCATTTCAGCACAGTGAGATGTTGCCCATTTTCCTTAAGCACAGATACACCATTTCACCCCACTACCACAACATCACAGCCTCTTCAAACACAGTCCTTCCTATGACAGTCCTTGCTGTACAAAACACCACGGATTCCTATCACTATTTGCTAATAACAAAATGGTCTTCTGCAGAGTCTGTTATAAAATTCTCACCAACCAGTGAATCTTTTTAGCTGTATGGAGTTAGAGAGAAAAAAACTGCTTCACTCAAAACTTTATCAAAAAAGAAAAAAAAAAAAAGGAAATACTGTCCTAGTAACTATCAAGGAACTTTCTTTTCTCTACTCATCATAGAGGAAGAACTAGTGTGTTCCTTGCATTACAGCAATGTTGCAACAGCAGTAGTGCCGGCGCTA
>JADBJO010012576.1:32045-79250 GCA_016801955.1 Conus betulinus | reverse complement strand
GGGGCGATCGGATGGCGTTGTCAAGCGTCACGTCACATTCCATAGCAGATAACAGTGTTTCTTTCGAAACGTCCCTCTAAATCTCATTTCAGTTTTTTTTTTCTAAAGCTGCCAACCGTTCACATAGAATTTGATTCTGCTCTTTCAACTGCTGGTTTTCATGCTTTAAATCCCCCACTTCCTCCCTCAAAGATGCGCTTCAAGATTTTCAATGTCCGCCAACACGAAGATTTTTTTGCATTGCTCGACGATACATGAATGCGACGAACACCGGGTGTAACGATCCATTTTAACTGCCCTCCACTTTTAACTCCCTGGGAGTTAGAATTAGCACGTGCCAATTTAACTCCCCGGGAGTTAAAACAAACCAGGCCAGAATGACTCCCCCACCCCCCCCCCCCCCCCCACCCCCCCCCCCCCCGTGTTAGTTTAACTCCCCCACCCCAAAACATTCAGTTTAATGTGTTAGTCATGATATAAGAAATAAAACATTTAACATACACCCCTCCCTCCCTGCCTCCCCCCCTCTCTCTGTCTGTCTGCCTGTCTGTCTGTCTGTCTCCCTCCCCCCCCCCACCCCCCCAACTTTCTTTCAGTCTCTCGATCACTCTCTCACTCTCCTTGCTTGTCTGTCTGCCTTTTTGCTTCTCTGTCTGTCTGTCTCTCTTAATCTCTCTCTCCTCTCTCTTTGCTTGTCTCTCTCTGTCTGCCTGTCTATTTGTTTATCTATCTCAGTGTCTCTGTCTCTAGTGTCTCCCCCATTCCCCCTCTCTCTGTCTGTCTGTCTGTTTTTCCTACTGTCTTTTACTCCCCCCCCCTCTCTCTCTCTCTCTCTCTCTCTCTCTCTCTCTCTCTCTCTCTCTCTCTCTCTCCCTCCCCCCTCTCTCTCTCTCTGCATGCTTCCTGTCAGCTTGTTTACTATTATTAGTGTTTACAAAGACAGATTGGATTCAATAGGCTTTTATGTTAGCCTAAGATCTTTATCCTTGTCAAGTAAAAGTTTTCAAGTGTAATGTGTCAAGTGTCTCTCTGCAGTGTGTGTGTGTGTGTGTGGGGGGGGGGGGGGGGGGTCCTGGCCTAAGGCCAGAATGACCCCCCCCCCCCCCCCCTATTTTTTAACTCCCCGGGAGTCAATCTGGATCAACATTTCTTGATCGAAAGTAACCCCCGGGAGTTAGTTTAGGCACGTGCGTATTTTAACTCTGCCCCACAGAGTAGAGTTAAAATACGCACGTGGCTAAACTAACTCCCGGGGAGTTATTTTCGATCAAGAAATGTTGATCCAGATTGACTCCTTGGGAGTTAAAAAATATAGAAGGGGGGCGGGGGGGGGGGGGGGGGGGGGGGGGGGGGGGGGGAGTTCTGGCCTTATGTCAGGACTGCCCCCCCCCCCCCCCACACACACACACACACTGCAGAGAGACACTTGACATATGACCCTTGAAAACTTTACTTGACAAGGATAAAGATCTTAGGCTAACATAAAAGCCTATTAATCTATCTGTCTTTCATAAACGCTAACAGTAGTAAACAAAGCTGACTAGAAGTATGCAGAGAGAGAAAGGGGGGAGGGAGAGAGAGAAGGAGAGAGAGAGAGGGAGAGAGAGAGAGAGAGAGAGAGAGAGAGAGAGAGGGAGAGAGAGAGAGAGAGAGAGAGAGAGAGAGAGAGAGAGAGAGAGAGAGAGAAGGGGGGGGGAGTAAAAGAAGAAAGAAAAAACAGACAGACAGAGAGAGGGGGAGCAGGGGGAGACGCTAGAGACAGAGACACTGAGATAGATAAACAAATAGACAGGCAGACAGTGATATACAAGCAAAGAGAGAGAGGGGAAGAGATTAAGAGAGACAAACAGACAGACAAGCAAAAAGGCAGACAGAGAAGCAAGGAGAGTGAGAGAGTGAGCAAGAGACTGAAAGAAAGTTGGGAGGCTAGAGAGAGAAAGAGAGAGAGAGGGGGAGAGGACAGGACAGACAGACAGACAGGCAGAGAGACAGAGAGAGGGGAGGGAGGGAGGGAGGGAGGGAGGGAGGGAGGGAGGGGTGCATATTAAATGTTTATTTCTCGTATCGTGACTAACACATAAAACTGAATGTTTTCGGGTGGGGGAGTTAATCTAAAACAGGGGGAGTGGGGTCATTCTGGCGTTATTTGTTTTTAACTCCCGGGGAGTTAAAATTGGCACGTGCTAATTCTAACTCCCGGGGAGTTAAAAAAGTGGAGAGGAGTTTAAAATGGATCGTTACACTACAAATCCGCCACGAACGGCCGAGAGACGCCAAAGTTATCCCCGGCATGATCATCTCCAACATGTCTCAGGATCAGAGAGAGAGAGAGAGAGAGAGAGAGAGAGAGAGAGAGAGAGAGAGAGAGAGAGAGAGAGGAGTGAAGGAAGGGAAACACACACACACACACACACACACACACACACACACACACACACACACACACACACACACACACACACACACACACACACACACACACACACACACACACCACACACACACACACGCACGCACACACACACACACACACACACACACACACACACACACACACACACACACACATGGAGGCTTTACATGTGCATGCACGCATCCAGCCACCGCCGCGCTATACCACACCACACCACACATATACAAGCATGCACAGCTGGTAGAGGCAAAGAAGTACAGAAGTTTTCTACTTTTTCTTTTTTATTCTTTACTTTTACAAGTTAACATCACATTTCAGAACAAAAATAAGAATTAGAACAATATGTATTCGAAGAACAAGTAAAAAGGCGACTACTGACCTCGAGTAAGATGTACTCCAGTGAAACAAAGTCAGCCGCTTACCACTCTCAACCGGTGCGGAGTGTCAAATGTCCTCTTGGCAGGTCTTCGCCTTCGTCCTAGCAAGCCCCGCATTACGTCACAGTAACAAGAGTACTGTTCCACCGACCTCATTTGGTACAGACAATGGTATGAGTACATGCACTTTGAAACAACTTCACAGAAGCTTGCTTTAAAAGTAACACATGCACCCTTGTATAAACCGTACCTTGTTTCAAGATAATTCAGGACACGGATGAAAAACAATACCACGACTAGAAAGCTTAAAAAAAAAAGACAAGATAGAAAGAAGAAAAGAAAAAAAGTAGACATCAGTGTTGATTATGCTCACTTTAGCTGGCATTTTTTCTGAGATGCAAATGTAGGTAGTTTCATGTCTCACCGTAAACACTATTATTTTAAAAAAAAAAATTTGACCACGTTTCTGTCAATATGCTTTCTATTGTTGCAAAGGCGCGTGTGAGTATGTGTGTGTGTGCGCGATGGAGTGTGTGTGTGTGTGTGTGTGTGTGTGTGTGTGTGTGTGTGTGTGTGTGTGTGTGTGTGTGTGTGTGTGTGAAAATTCACTGTATGTACAGTAAGAAGCAGAACACTTCATTACACGAGGCAAAGCCGAATAGTTCCTTGCTTTTTCTTGTTTATTAATGTAACTGGGGGTGGCGTGGGTGGAGGGCATTATTAATACAAATGCAATCCACGAAAAATAAAGGCAAAACAATCCATCAACCAAAAGTAAGATGCATTCCATCAACACATCCAGCTGTTGCAATAATCCATTGAAATTCACATAAGTACAATGATCTGTACACGCGCGCGCGCGCGCGCGCGCTCGTGTGTGTGTGTATCTGTGTGTCTGTGTGTGTGTCTGTGTGTGTCTGTGTCTGCGTTGTTGTTGTTGTTGTCGTCGTCATCGTCGTCTTTAGTTTAACGTCTTTCCACATTAAGTGATTTTAGACGAAGAGAAAGGGTGTGGGAAGGGGGGAGCATGAGGAGGGTGTGTGGGTGGGTGGGTTATCTTGCAATCATAAAAGGGGCATTTTTACGATCTTTACAGTACAACAACAATGTACTGGAAAATTAACGTTAAATAACTATAGTGAATCATAACACAAACTATAACGAATGTCCCATAGGACTGCGTAGTAAACAGTTGCAAAATCAAACAGCAAAGTAAAGTTCTGAAAGATACTTTCAAGAGAACTTTCAGAAAGAGCCGGTAAAATGGGTCTCAACCTCTGGCATTCCAGAAGAATATGTTGGTTTGAAATTTTGTTCGCCACACAAACATTTAACATTCCTACTGAATTTTGTTTTGAAGGCATTAAGTTTTATCATAAAAGACAGCGAAATAATGTATCTAAATTTGAAAATGTTACTGTAATGAACAGCCATTTTTTTTGCTAAATCATCAGAATTCATTAAGGTACTAGAGAATTTCTCCTTCCTATGGATAGATATTGAAACTTTGTTCCAGGATGTTTGCCCCAGTAAATGATACCTCTCTGTAACGGATAGTGGAGTGTTTCTTTCTGTAGATTCTCTGACTTTTTTTTGCGGCTATATTAACAGTTATGTGCGTGCTCGCGCGCGCGCGCGCATGTGTGTGTGTGTGTGTGTGTGTGTGTGTGTGTGTGTGTGTGTGTGTGTAAGGGAAGGGATGTAATTCTGGTCCCTACCCGATTTCGCTTCCCTTCAGAAGACACACAAATACACAGGCAAATCCAGCCAATTTGAAATCATTCATCTAACCTCTTTTGTGTTGAAGACTGTAAGATCAGCATGGAAAAGATCTGGTTACTGCGTTTACTGTGTTGATTAAGGAGAAGAGAAACTCATAATCCTAATCCTACACCCTTTTTCCAAAGAAACAAACAACCTGTGGCTCCATTAAAGTGGCTGAGGATTATTGCTAGACTAACTGAAGGCGCGACCCATTATGATAGCAGTTTTTGTTTTTGTTTTTTTTTTCTGCGAGTGATTATGATCTTACTGTTCATTTGAACATAGATCTTCACTAGCTCAGTCGTTTAGAGTACGAATCATGTACCTAGACGGTCGGGGCATGCAATCCCAGACGCTGATACAAAAAAGTGAATGTGCGGTGCCCCTTTTGAAAGACTTTCTTCTGGCAGTATCAGTGTATTGTTAACTGGGGTGTCCTTCCTCCCGTTCCCGTTCCCTACACGCTTCCCCTCTTACTACAACCACCACCGCACTCACTTCCACTGCAGCTCAGCTGGGATGGTTATTCCCACCTGCTACATAACTTAAGGCTGATGTGGACGATGAACCTGAACTGTAACTGTATAACTGAATTATGCTTACGATAGGGAGGCGCAGTTTAGTTACAATTATTTCGCGTCTATTGGAGGGAAGAGAAATATGCGTGATACAGCCGCGGAACTCGCGCGAAATGAGTCAGATTTTAGCGTTGTTGTCCCACTAGGCTTTACAACAGGGACAGTGTATTCATAGGACTATCTCAAATCATATGTGGCATATTATACCATTTTTTTTTTACCTATTTCTTCTCCAGAGAATTCACTCGAGATTTTAGAGAGCTAGTGGAATGAATAAATGAATGATTAAATCTTCTGTTTAACGTGTTTTACCATAATTAGTGATCTTACATGCAGAGCTAGTGGACAAACGACATATGCCATCCAAATGTAGTGCAGGCCTTGTAATAAACTGTAAAATCATTTGATGTCCAGTGACATATGCACAGCACAACAGCAAGATCAAACACATGCAGACATCTACTTTTTCTAATAACACTGTTATAACCTTCGTTTCTTTAAGCATGTCATTAGTTTTAATTAATACTTATCCTTTGTTTGATGTTAGTTTCATCATTTTTTTACTAGTAAAATGCCTTTTTTTTCAATAGAAAAAATATGCTCGTTTATTTTCTCACCCTTTGAAGTCCACCCAGCTCTCTATCTCAGTATTCTGCCCGCTATTTTCATATTTCTAACACAAGTTATTTTTTTTCATTCATCATCATTGTTATTATTCTCATTTTTGTACTCCCAGTTCTTATAGAACAGAGAGTACTTTACAATGGGAACGAAGAAATGCTGTCTGTGTGTGTCGGTCCATCCGTGGTCAAAATGTGTTCCACTCGCTCCAGACAAAACTACTGGGCCGATCCTTTCTGAAAACTTGTACGTATGTTCATTATGGGTCACGGATGATGCGAGATGTTTTATTTTGCCATTATAGCCGTTACTAACGGCTATAACGGCCCATAATGGTTTTCCTTCTTAATGGAATCTCAGAAAGTACTCGGCCAATCTTTCTGTGTAGGTATGTTCATTTTGGGTCACAGATGATGCCCGATGTTTTATTTACCGTTTATATCCGTTACTAACGGCTATAACGGCGCATAACGGTTTTTCTTCTTTATGGAATATCTCAGACAGTACTTTGCTGATCTTTCTGAAAATTTGTAGGTATGTTTATTATGGTTCACGGATGATGTCCGACGTTTATTTTACCGTTACATTTGTTCCTAACGGCTACAACTGCCCATAACGGTTTTTTTTTTTATGGAATATCTCAGAAAGTACATGGCCGATCTTTCTGACAATTTGTAGGTATGTTCATAATGGGTCACGGATGATGGCCGATGTTTACCAGAATAGCCGTTACTAACGGCTATAACGGCCCAAAACGGGTTTTCCTCTTTATGGAATATCTCACGCGTATTCCAGATATACTGGGAATACGTCTATATGCTTTGCATCTTGTTATTATTGCGATTATCATTTTTATCATTATTATCGTCATCATCATCATCATCATCATCATCATTATTATTATTATCATTATTATTATTATTATCATTATCATCATTATTATCATGTTGTGTTGTTGTTGTTGTTGTTGTTGTTGTGTTGTTGTTAACATCATTATTGCTATTGTTATTGCTATTTCATAGTATTAATAGGCCATTAATTATTATTTTGTTAAAGTTCTTATCACTATTGTTATTGATTTATTTGTATTACTATTACAATCAATATCATTCTTTTGTAGTTATTGTTACCATTAACATTATTATTATTATCATTAAAATTAACACTGTTATCATTTATACTATATGATTAAATTTAATACCATACGTATTTTCTAGATTTCTATGCATTAGTATATTTTCAGATCTTAGCTATCTTTCTCAGTTCCTATACCATTATTATCGTGATCGTTTTGATGATTTTCGTGATTATGATTCTCATTATAATCATTGGCATACATTTTAGATTCTGTCTTTCTACCTTTCCCATTATGTATATCCTCCTCATTCTTCTTCTCTTTCTTCTTCTTCGCTGCACTGCTGCCGAGTCACTTCGGTGGTGTTCAGTGGCGTCTGTTCTGATCTAACATACGCAGGACACCACCTACTAAGCCCCCTACTGACGACAATAATTGCTTAGTCGCCGAGCCGGCGTGAGTGAGCTCTCCCTCCGGACGGCGCCACCACGTCCGTCCAACGACAGCCCCCCATGGACTCGCCGATGCCGGTGACCCCGACGGAACCAAACCAAGGCCACAGACGGGAGAGCTCATCGAAACTGAGGTCACCATGACAGCAGGGCATAAAGGGCCACAGAATTTGAGACATTTTTTTTTTTATGCTGATCGATGAGAATGAGGATGATAAGATGATGCTACGGATTTCCATTTCGGTCTGAGACTACATGACAGGGCTGTACTCTACGCTTCCTTTCATAATATATCCCGGCGTCAACCAGGCCCGAGAGATACAGGCACCTGCAGTGTTGGTCAGGACATTTGAGCAACACTCTCAGAAACGCATCCATTAAGTGGATGAAACTCGACTGTGTGGTCCCAGTCTTCCCAAACTGAGTCCGCAGCAAACTCAACTCTGGGTAGGAGCCGGTCGGGGAAGAAAAAACCCACATGACTCCGATGGGATTCGAACCCACGACCTCCCAGCCGGGAGTCCGCGACGCTAACCACTTCGCCACGGCGGCTGGTCTCCTCCTCCCTCTTCTCTTCTCTTCTTACTACTCATCATCATCACTACTACTACTGTTACTACTACTACTACTGCTGCTGCTGCTGCTGCTGCTGCTACTACTATTTCTACTACTACTACTACTACGACGACGATGACGACGACGACGACGACGACGACGACGACTACTACTACTATTCACCACCACCATTTTTACTATGCTACTATAACCATATCATTGTAACTATCTCCAGCTCCTCACCTTCCATTTCTGTTAATATCGTTATCAGTAGTAGTGCAAGTATGTATAATTATCATTGTTGTAAGTATTATCATATCATGATTAGTATTATCATATCATGATTATTCTACCGTTATCATCGTTAGTAGCAGTAGTAGGAGTAGTAGTTCCTTGATTTTTATCATTATCATTACTATTATCATTATTGTTATTGTTGTTGTTATAATTGCTGTTGTTGTTATTTTTGTTGTTATCATTATCATTATTATTACTATTATTATCATTTCTTCGTAGTAGTAGTAGTAGTAGTAGTAGTAGTAGTAGTAGTAGTAGTAGCCAGTATTGTCTTCCCTTAATTAAGCCTCGTTTCCATTCCACAGCCTTTTTGCACCCAGTTTCAAGAGATAAAAGTAAAAGTCTGTACGTCTTTCGTTTTCTATGGAATGTTATCTATCTTGTCTGAAGAAAACCATAGAGATCGAAACACGTTGTATTTGTGTTCTGTAATGTGTTTTATTTTTTCGTATGGCGGCGCAGTACTTCTGTCTTTGATCTTGTTTCAGTCTCTGCTAGCAGTCGCTCCACTTTAAAAAGAAAATAAAATTGTATCATCAACATAGCCTGAGGAAGAACGGACATGATTCACGAGGCAGCCATGTTCAAGTACACAATCATTTAGTCATATTCAATAGTAGTATTGTTATTAAGCAAGACTGGTTTTCAAGGCAGTGAGGAATAGGTGGTAATGTTGCTTAGGGCGGAGAGAGAGAGAGAGAGAGAGAGAGAGAGAGAGAGAGAGAGAGAGAGAGAGAGAGAGAGAGAGAGAGAGAGAGAGAGAGAGACAGACAGACAGACAGAGAGAGAGAGAGAGAGACAGACAGAGAGAGAGAGATATTTAAATATACGTCGATGATATGGGCGAGAAGAAAAAAAACGAAAGAAGAAGAAACAAGAAACTACAAAACTAAACATAACAATTGAAGGGAATTGGGGGGAGGGGGGGGGGTAGGGGGGGGAGGTAGCTCCTTCCCCTGAAAAGTACATTTCATTAGATGAGCAGTGCGCTGGCTCACGTATATAAGCTGCATGAGTACATCTTCCTAGCATAACATTGTCAGTCTCCAAATCCCCGAAATCGGAGTGTGACTGTCCACGTGGCGGGGTAATTAAAAACGGTCATGCACGTAATGCTCTCACCCCCAGTTGATGCATTTGTACCTTAGTGTTCAAGTAGTTCGGCTGTTCGGATGATCCCCTGGGGTCTTTTAGTCAAGGTACAACAACAACAACAAACAGTACGTCTTAAATTTACCACGTCTTGACATTTGCATGCACTGACACAGTGTGTTAAATCTTTAATAGCAGCAAATTATTTTGAAACAGTAGCACTGAACAAAAAGAATTTCTCTGTGCAAGCAAGTAAAATGTATGCTGTTAATGAAAAAAAGTAGCAACAGTCATGTGGATAGGTATTGGTGATATAGATTATATTGCATTTCTACATTACTAGGTGTGCAAAATATGTAAATAACTTTCTGCTGTAACATTCTGATCTTCGATGGCATTTAAGCCCAGGCGGACGTAAGTTCCAGAGAAGAGGACGAGAATAAGAAAGACTTGTATTTAACAGGACAGTTTTGGTTCGGGAACTTGCAATTTTGTGGATTTTTTCTAAATGCATGCTGAATTTGGATTGAAGAGTTTGCGGGGCTAATTCATATGCAATTTTCTAGCAAGAGCATTATTTTATTGATAATTAAGCGTGTCCATTAATGAAAGAACAACTCGCGACTTGTAAGGCTCGGGTAGTTCAGCAGAACTGCTTTTATAATTGCACGTTTATAAATGCTGATTTTTTTTCGATAATTGACGCTGGCTGAGTCAAATAGTGTCGAACAGTAATCCACCGAGGAGAGTATGAATGCGTTCAAGAACAATTTTCTGGCATTAAACTTCAAAAAGTGCTTAATTCTGCATAAGTGGTATATTCGTCTAAATATTATTTTGCATAATGTTAGGATGTTAGCAGTCGATGAAAGATCGTTGCCGATTATTATGCCTAAAACAAGATGATCTTTGTTTCTTAAATTGTTGGTAAAAGTAGAAGGAAAACTGTTTTATGTTTTGCCGTCTTTGGCGGTTTGTTATATGATTATTACTTTAGTCTTGCTGGGATTTAGGGACATAGAAATCACGCAACTTCCACTTAAGATATCTTCAGACTTACGTAACGATGCTATCACGGAGTAAGGTAGAGCTGTTTGTGTGAATCGTGATATCACCACAAAAAAGTTCGCAAAATTCTTCAATATGAAGAGGGATATCATTTACATATATGAAAAATAGGAGAGGACCCAAAACTGAATGGGGTGCTCTGTATCTGACAGGTGATATATTGGATGTTGACGAATAAAGAAAGACAAGTTGTTGACTACTGTCTAGGAATGATGAAATCAGTCCACGCGCATTTCCTGTTATGCCATGAAATGACAATTCTTTCCATAATAACGTGGACGTTATGACATCAAAAGCCTTCGCCAAAGTAACAAATAGTGCGACACAACGTGTAATTTAATTAATTGAAATATGCCAGTGATCTAGTAACTTTGTTAGAACAGCATGACTTTAATTATTTCTCCTAACACCAAACTGACTATCATTTGGTAGATTGTATAACTCAAGATGATCGTAAATGTGTTGATCTATCTGTTTTTTCTCAGGTTTGAATAATACTAACTAAAGATATTGGTCTCAAAATGACTGGTTGGAATTGTCACCAGATTTGCAAACAGGAACAACTTTTGCGACTATGAACTGTGTTGGAAAGTGACATTTTTCAACACACAAGTTAAGATGCTTATAAGTGTTTCAGGTATGACTGGAGCTAAAAGGCTTAGAATTTGTCATCAGTTCCATATAAAATCCACGACTTCCGGTCTCCTAATGACATAAGGAATAGTGAATAGTTACAGACACTGAGGGTACCGACAGTCAGAAATTACTTTTCTTGGTATTGCAGAGCTTGGTATTTTCTCAAGATAAGGTAAGTGAGTACAAATTTATGTACAGATACTATCTGCCACATCTGTGAAAATATTTCTTGATATCGTTTTGGATGACGTTGCTTAAATGCTTAAATGACATATTTAAGACCGGGAATCTTGTTCGTATATTTGTAATAGCTTTCTTTGTGGACTTTGAGTTTTGTTTGGAAGAAACACAAGATCCTGTTAATAATTGTTTCTGAGCAGCTCGTTCAGGTGATTTTTTAAATTCATCTGACTTCCCTCCTATCTAAGAAAAAAGAAAAGGAAAAAGAAGAATAAGAAGAAGAAATATTGCGGCTTGTATTTCGTCGGTCATCCATCTCACTTTTCGTGTTTTGTATGCTCGTCTATCATAAACCGTATTCAATATTTGTAGCCAGTACTCTAGCGCGACCGAGCGAGCGAGAGAGAGAGAGAGAGGAGGGAGAGACAGACAGACAGACAGGCAGACCAGACCAACAGACAGATAGACAGAGGCAAAAACAAAGGCAAAGATAGAGAAATAGACGGTGGAGGGGAGGGAAAGAGTTTAGTTCTAAATCAAGGAAAAAAATTTCCAGGGGAAAGAGAAACAATTAAACATACACACGCACACGTGCACACACATATGCACCCCGACCGTGAGTGTGTGTGTGTGTGTGTGTGTGTGTGTGTGTGTGTGTGTGTGTGTGTGTGTGTGTGTGTGTGTGTGTGTGAACTCGCGGGCGCACACACACACACACACACACACACACACACACACACACACACACACACGCACGCACGCACGCACGCACACATATACATACACACACACAGAGGCAGTAGGCGGGGTACAAAAGTGTTCTTTTTTAATCAGCCACACAATATCATTGAAAACAAAATGTAAAACCAATATGTATTCAGAGACAAAGAGAAAGAAAAAGCAGCCACTCACCTCGAGTGAACTATCTTACAATAAATGCAATGTGAACAGCTAGCTACTTCCAACTAGTGCACGAGTCAAATGTCCTTATAGCAAGTCTGTGCCTTCGTCCAGCATTCTTAAGACGTCCCTTTGAGGTCACTGCCAATTGACTTCATACAGTGAGAGCGCGCATTATAAGGCCTTTACATACACACACACACACGCGCACACACACAGAGGCACCGGCTTCGCACACACTTTGCCAAGGGTAGTGCCCCCCGACCCCTGTCTGGTGAGAAGATAATAAGAAAACATGTACACTTGAATAAACACCGCATAGCTTGCTGCAGCAGTAACACAAGCACCCATATACAAACACGCACCTTGTTTCAAATTGATTATACGTGTCTGTGACAAACAATACATCTGGAAAACTTAAAACTAAAAAGAAGAAGAAGTGGATGACATTCAGATTAAACATGCTTTACTTTTGACATACTTTTTTTTTTTTTAAGAGATGCGTATATTCTGCACTTTAGGGCTATGTGGAAAAAAGGAGTGTTTGGGGCAGGAGGGGAGGTGAAGAGTGGGGAGAAGGAGGTGGAAAATGAGTGAGGGCAAAGTATTTCTCGGTCGTGATATAATGACTTAGCACAGATGTATATCACCCTTCACCTTTAACATCGTCTTTTGTTGTTGGGTCACCCCTGATGACCCGACAACACGCGCGCACACAAACACACGCACACACGCACGCACACACACGCGTGCACGCGCGCGCGCGCACACACACACACACATACACACGCGCGCGCGCGCGCGCGCGCAACTGTCAACATTCATATAATAATTAGAACACATAGGAACTATGACGGCATGTCAAAGTTCGCTTATTCTTTGCTTTAATATAACTTACATCTTTAAAAAAAAACACACGAATATTCGAGCCATGAATTTCAGAAGAGGGATATAACGGGGAGGGGGGGGGGGTATCACACACACACACACACACACACACACACACACACACACACACACGCACGCACGCACGCACGCACGCACGCACGAAGACACGCACGCACACACGCACGAATGCACACACACACACACACACACACACACACACACACACACACACACACACACACACACACACACACACACACACACACACACACACACACACACCACATGACCAATACATGTCTGCTGGATTCCAACTATAACAAATTATAAAGTTTACTCGAATAACGACAGAATATCTATATGTAGGACAACAACCGCACAACAGAATATGTTATCTTATTTTACTATGGGCAAGGTTTTTCGTCTATAAAAGTAGAATTATTTATACAACACCAAGACTGTCTGAATTTACATGCGAACTTAAACATAGATACAAAACAGAAAAGCATGCACAAAATTATAATGGAAATGCGCTATCATGATTTTATTAAAAACTGGTTACCATACAGCACACTGTGCGAAGATTAGATACTACAGGACGTCGCAGTCAAAAAATTAGCCGTAAATACTACTAATATTTTCATTCTCATTAGCGCGTTTTTTCTATCACAGTAGCTAACAAAACTGTACACATTATTATACAAAAAGCATTCTAATGCTCCTGCAGTTGAGCGTGGATCAAATATGTTTGGATTTGTAAAAGCGGTATGTGACCTTTCCTTTTCTCTTTATTCCTCATTCTTTATCCCCCCCCACCCCCACCCCTCTCCCCCCCCCCATTTCCAACCGCTGTTTTCCCTTCCCGTCAACTCCTCTCCAGCCATAGACAATACTTATTGTTTTATGTCATGTCAAGAGTTTTTTTTATGTTATTATTATTTTCTTTATTTATTTGTTTGTTTTGTTTGTTTGTTTGTTGTTGCTCTATTTTCTACTCAGCATCACATACCCCTGCAGTTTCATGGGAATTTCCTTTTGTTATTCTCTGTCATGAATGACTGCTATATCAAATAGATTTGGACAATGTTGTGTATGGAATTACTAAAGAATGACAGTATAGTCTTTACTTATTGGTGCACGCGAATACATTGAATGATGTATTATATTGTTTATGTAAAAGGTTTCAAAAAGGAAAAGAGAACCTTCGTTGCAAGGGTGGTGGGGGGGGGGGGGGGGGGATTATAAAGTTTACTCGAATAACGACAGAATATCTAGGACAACAACCGCACAACAGAATATGAGACAGGCATACTGATTAATACTTACATTCAGCAGTTCTGCACCGAACAAAACATGATTTACAAATTAGAGGGGGTGAGGGTGAGTGTTTCTGGGCAGGCTGCTTTTAGTACAGCGGTATGAAAAAAAACCGTTTTGTTCGGGTTTTTTTTTTTTTTTTAGTTTTTCCATTACTCGATTCTCTTATAAACGTACACTTTGTTTAACTTCCAGGTATTCTGAATTGACTTTCTGTTTGTTTTTCACTATTCCGTTACAGAAAAACTTCAATCCGGGACTTCGCAGTAAGTATATTTTGTATTTGGTCAACTTTTCATAGTGGCACCCTGAGTCCTTGTTCATATTTCAATGGAATTCGCCTGGTGTCAGTGAGCACTCTTTTGAATTCACTTGATCATCATTCCACGAAAACATAAACATAACTGTTGCAAGGAGGCTGTCATACCAGTGTCATCAGTTTTCTCCATGCAGCTTTCCCTTTACATTCTGTGTTAGACCGAACATGAATTGTACAGAATGCTCTTTTTGCTCTTAGTGATATTGTTTTCTTTGCTCGCTAAGATTTTCTCCCTAGCAACAGTTACTTGCATCATCAGTGATATTTCTTCAGTTTTTAAAAGAAAACTGGTATCCATTTTTTCAGTGTGTTTGCTCACACCTTTCGACAGCATAAAGGCACCGGGGCTCGCACTCATTACAGGCAGATACAGGTGTTAGCTGACGATGAACCAAAGCCTGGCCTATCCATTATCATCGCTCTTACTAACGATGGCACCAAGCCATCTGAAGCATCACCTTCCTCTCCATCTCTTCCTCCTGTAATAGTTTGTCGTGTGATCTATCAGTCTCATGGAAGCATAGGAGGGTACCTGCGCTACAACAGTGGGAAGTGGTTTCATACTGACTGCCCGAGTATTGGATCGTCATACGAAGACATGAGTGACCCACCCAAAATCAAATGATACCGTCTTGTATATGGCCTAAATGACTGTTGTGACAACAACTCTCTCAACGATAGATATCTATCTCCCTACTCAATTCACAATTATTTGGAAAGAACAGAAACATTGTTGGAGGAAGTGTGCTTATTGCCATTGCTGAAGACTTTGTGTGCAAGACTTTGTATGCATACGTGTTGCCACGCTAGAAGTGGACTGCAAGACCCTTTGAGTTGGCGTCAAGACTAAAGATAAACGTAACCTCGTACAGCACGTATTATATGCCTGATATCAGTGACACACCTAGCCATGACGCCCTCTACGAGTCTTTAAGGACATCCGCTACCGAGCGGACCGCCATTAAGCTCACCAGTGGAGACTTCAACTTCCTTGTTTAAGACTGGGCCAAGATGACACTAAAGCCAAGTGCAGTTTACCCCGTCCCTCTATGGAAATCTTCAGTGCCATCTACAACAGTTGCTGGTGTTCAACATAAAGGTAAAACAATACGCTGCACCTCCTGATTACAGTGTTTCATGTCCCAAACGTGGAACATGGATTCTCAGACTGTGATGGAGTGTACCTGAAGCTGCAGACCAGTAATCACCGTCAAGGGCGTGAAGGAGTTGATTCGAAGTGTGAACCGTTACAAAGCTTTACGAACCAGACAAAATCAGCCCAAGTTTTAGTTCTCTGACCACTTGCTGCCGAACTAGGACTCACCTTGACGCCAATCTTCAACTCATTACTCCAAGCCAAAGTGAGAAGTTCTTCAGGACTGGAAAGCGGCTCACATCATCACACTAGTGTTCAACAGGGGTGAACTCTTAAAGTCCTGAGAACTACCGACGCGTTTCTCTAATGTTCATGACCTATAAGGTCATGAACTATATAACTGTCAGCTACATAATACGTGACCATGAAGTTATTGTTTGACGGCCGTGAGACTTGGTCCACATGCTGACCATGTGCTTCAGGCCGGGACTCAACTTGATCTAATAGTGACGGACTTCCTATAGGTTTTCGTGGGGTTAGCCACAGGCCTCTGACTCACAAGCGGTCAGACTATGGGATTAGGGGTGGGATAAACCTTTAAATCAAAAATCAAGACTGACATCAAGCAGACATCATCAACCGAGTAAATTCGAGTTTATCCCTGTGTATTAAGGAGTTCCTCAAGGCTTTGTTATTGGTCCAACATTGTTTCTCCTATATACATCAACAAACTTCCCCGCCAGATTGACATCAACACAAGGCGTTTTTCGGATGACGCCATTTGCCAACGCCCTGTTTTATTTGACAATGTCCAGCCCATGCTGCACGAAGATCTCCTGAAATTGAGCAATGGGAAGACAGCTGTAACATGAATTTCAGCCACAAGGTGATCAGGATGTCACTAATGAAAACGCCAAGTCCATAATGAACACAGCAGAAGAAATGATGGGTTCAGCAACATTCAGACCACAGGGGAAAATATAGCCGTTATCAGGTGATCATTATGAAGCTGAGATCTGGACATTCAAGACTCAGACATCATCTGTCCTCCACCTTCACACCAGTGACTCTGCTGCTGCATGCCCCCTCTACATTTCCCCAGTGATGGTTGAGCTTCTCCGCCTGTCTTGTCCCATCCCCCTGAATCAGGGAGCAGGAACCAGAGCTAGAATTCACATTGAGCTGATACCAGTCTGGGACCTTGACAGCTTCACAGAGCAGATGGCGGTTACGTCCATGGAGTCACTATCCACTTATTATGACTGCTGGTCCTGATGTGCAGACGCACTGCCGAGGCTGAAAGTCTTTGGACACGTGAAAGAGCTCCAGCACACTGCAATCTGTATTCAGAGGACTGGTATTCCTGTCTGAACAAAGGAACGACCACAAAGAAATACGCTAAATAAGACTGGCTATATTGTGAAATCTCTGAAAGTCTTTTCTCGAGATTGACAATAATTTGTCAGCTTGACGGGATATATCTAGCAGTTAACAAATAGCAAAACTGAATCCTTGAATCGTTTCCGATCAAACTATAGTGACGCATAAAATTGGGTACTGTCGCCCGCAATTTAAAATACAGGAAGTCATCTTGACATTGCTTAACTTCTCATGACTGCAACATCAGAAGTATAATGGAACGAGCAGGCTGCTCAATGCGAGTCTGATCCATCCATGTAATGTAGCTCTGCACTCGATCTTGCAGTGATTATAAAGAATACATGCTGACACCAGAAACCTTTGGGCTGCGTTGACGAGGAGATTTCGCCGAACACAAAGCATTTGCTGATGAAGTCTTCTCCACTCGGTAGAAGAAGAATACTATCCCTCATAATGGTCATGGTATGTCATGATTTGTCTGTTTTCCCTTTCTTTCAGCAACACACATTCTCATCGTCCCAAACAAAGGCAAGCGCATTGATCTAAGGATAGTCGCCAGAGATCCTCTGTGTCTGGAATCCCCTTGATGACACACTGAACAGCGATCAGATGCCTGTCTTTAGTTTGAAATCTATCATTTTTGTTGACATTAGAAGAATACAGTTAGTCCTACAAATGACGTTTCCTGTCTAGAGCGCTGCGTTTGAACATGCTCGCAATAGCAGTTTCTTTTGAATTTGTTGAATCAAGACCGCAAACTTTTTTCGCGAAGTGAACCTCACGCTGTCGTTACACGACGTGCAGACCTGTTTTCAACAAATCATTGCCACTCTCAAGTACAGGCATCCAATAATGATATTTGTGACATGTGTTCGCACCACCGTAATGTGTTGAGTTTTACACAGGCGTAACAGTGTGGAGCAGGGTAATGTCTTAAGGTCGTAATTGTTGCTCTGGCCGTCCCATGAAACAACCTAAAACAGTTGACTGGGTCTTCATGGAATTACTCAAATATGCTTTAAGGTCAAACTCTAGAAAATGGAGTAAACACTAGGGACTCTAGATGCAAAATTGGTGAAATGCAAAAGAAAAATCGTTAACAGTTTAGTGCTCTGCGTTTCTGTTGGGTATTCCTAAGTGGATGGGGTTCGCATTTCTTTCTTGATTTGTGTTTTATCTTGATTTTAGTTATTTATCTAATTTCCAGTCACTCATTTGTTCATCGATATATGTGTAATAACTAAAAAGTTGGATTATCGGCATGATCATTATATCACCTTATATGTTTTCATTTTTTGTAGTATTGAAATGAACCGTTCGTCAGAAACATTTTTCTGTTCATCAATGAGTGTGCATGAAGGCAGTTTGAACTAGCTGCCATTAAAAAATTCATTGTTTGCTACATCTTAATTGTGGTTTGGCACACTGTTTTAAAATGGATAAACTTGGCCATGGCTCAACATTCTGATTAAAATGATGTGTTTACTTTAATCCAAATTTTATAAGAATCACTATCTTGCATTCTTTGCGTGTGTAAACAATTTTGAGTAGGTTTTAAAGGGTTTCTTTTCAATATATTTAAAACAATAGACGCCTTACACTTCTGTAAATCATTTCAATCAGTTTTGTTTTTTCGTTTCCAGCAACACCTACACAACATTTTGACACAGCAGTATACCATTACAGACGACGACAGTGTACCCAGTGCAAACACAAAGGCGAAGACATCAAGCCCCAAGAACTGATACAATGGCATTTCTGACCCCGCATAGCGCATGTACTCGCCGCCATGCTCCATCACGTGATCCAACCATTTGGCGGCTTCCTGATTAGGCACTCCATACAGCTGACGAAAGAGGCTGGACGCTTTGGAAATGGCGAGTTTGTAGCGAGGATCTTGGGCTACTGTCATAATACGGTTAAACAGTTCTTCCTGTGTGATGATGCGAATGTCCACAACCTCCCCAAATCCCTTCCTTCGGATCCTTTCACTGTTGTAGTACTGATCACCAAATATGGGGTTGCAGAGGATAGGAACTGCATGGAAGAGAGCTTCGTACTGGCCGTTCTTGCCACAGTGGCTGAAGAAGAGTTTGGTGTTAGGATGACCCAGCAAGTCGTTCTGGGGCAACCACTTGGAGGTCCACACTTTGTCTGAGTGTGGAGAGGTTACGTTGGATCGAAACACTACTTTGAAGGGCAGGGAATAAAACACCTCCAGTAGCTTGTCACTAAAAGTCTTTGGCAGACCCAGCACGGAGCTACCAAAGGTGACTATGACTGCCCCTTGTTTGGCGCTGTCCATGAAGTCCTGAAGCTTTGGGGGCAGAGGCTTGGCATGTTCTACCGCTGTTCCCCCCCAATCAGTTTGACGTTGGGAAGTGTGGGTCTTGGGTAATCTAAAATGTGGTCCATCTCCACCAGCCACAGTTCAGCCCGAGCCAACAAGTCGCTGTTGGAAATGAAGGGCATTTCTGGGGCATAGATGGACACGATATCACCGGGCAGAAAAGGACTGTAAACGTAGAGCAACGCATGCATAAACATATTCTTCACTCGGTCAGGGAATGTCATGTCATGTCATGAGACATCGATCCAATCTGCATTATATTTGCAGCAGAAGAGTAAGGCATCCTCATAGAATGGACATCATAGACCGTTCCTATCATTGCAAAGGGTACCTGGAGTTTGTACGGAAGAGCTGCAAAAATGTAAATGAATGGCACGTTGTCAAGAATGATCAAATCCGGTCTGATGTCACGAATCTCCTGCTCCAGTTCTTTGTTCCGCATTATATCATCACATATCTTCCTAACTACAGGCAACACTACAGTTCGCATCATTTCATCACCTGAGGTGTTGGAAAAGTACGCGTGTGTTAAAATTCCTACTGTCTTTTCTTCATGGTCTCGCTCATTTCGTAAGGGATGACGGTGATGTTGGACATGTCCAGAACCCCTTTCCGTAGCTGGTTGTGTGGCACGACAACCCACGTTTGATGACCATACTCTTGAAGTGCACGTGCGACCTGGATGTGGTATTTGACGTGGCTGGTGGAAGGAGCGGGAATGTGAACAACTCGTTTGGCCTCCAACAGTTGGTGCTGACATGCCATCGTCAGCATCCATGACGTCACCACCCAACTTGTCCACCTCATGTTCTGTGTGATGACTTCACTTTGGTAACTGAAAGCACACACACACACACATGCACACACACACACACACACACACACACACACACACACACACACACACACACACACACACACACTTTTTTAACTTGACCTTGAGTTTGACCCCTTTCGCGCCTTCTGGGTTATGGAGGACAACAAATGAACCACCCAATATGGAAATAAGCGACATTATTTTGTGTATGTTCAGTGCAGAAACATATTCATAATTTAATGTCACAATTCCTTGAGAATACGAAAAGGAGGAAAAAAAATATACATGTATATCTTTCAGGCATTTTGTGAGATTCAAGTGTACTATTTTCTTCATGACATAATTTTATAGATACGATAAACAAGCTTCATGTTTCAACATAGGTGAATAAATTCTGTTTTCGTGTCATAGTATATTCGAACATTCAGTCATAAAACAATGAACATCGTCAGTAACATTAGTATTGCAATCTTAAATTAGTAGTTGTGGTCTTCCTGTTTCATATTTTCTTCCTGTTTAAATTCGGAGTTATGGTTACTACATCTACACTTGAAAATGGTTAGAGTGTGCGACTTTGATGCTGACAGTTGTGAGTTCAAACCTCCCGTGGGGTAGGATGTCTGCATTCAGTTCAGGGAAAGGTAAAGTGATGCAGGAGAGAAGGATGCAGTCCATTTGCCATATTGCCATGCCCTTGACACGTTAAATCCCAATCTGTGTACAGCCCCCATGGTCATTTGGTCTAGGACGTAACCCTTGTGTGACCTCTAATATCAGGAAGATATCTATACAAGGTTCTCTTGTAAGGGAACTTTTATGCTGTCTGTTATAGTAACATTTATGACGGTCCCGTAACGCTTTCCACATAACCTTTTTCTACTACTATTCTGTAATGATTCTCAAAAATTCTTACTCCACTTCCCTATGACTGAAAGACTGAGTCAAAACTCAGGCATACCATTTTTTATTTAGTATCTGCTGTACAAACTAAATTCCACATGAATGCCAAATGCCTATGGCAAGTAAATTATTGGAGAGGCAATACGTCTGAGCAAAGCACTTACCTGTAGATGTGGGTTGTCTAGAGTTAGACCTGATCATGTTATCCAACAGTTAATCAGAACAGTGTTTGAATGCAAGCCAGTTTCTCCATAAACCAAGTGTGTCATGTTTTTGTTTCTAATTATTCGATCTGAATAAACATTTATCAAAATTTCACTTGCTACTTTTCCAAAATCATGTTTTCCTATCCCAAGATCTCACAGTGGCCTATCACTTCTGTTAGCCAAGGCTTGGTTTCCGGTTTGCAGACTGATCGAAGTATTCAGCTGAATACCGGATAAGTTGCAGCGAAAGTGGGAAACTACCTGTCACGTGGGCCAAAGACAACTAATCCCTTTGATCACCTATTTTACACCATCTGGGTTGTGGATTATTAATCACCATAATTGAATACACGACCTGAGTTGGCAAATTTAATTATCATCTGAATACAGAAGACCGCAGGAAGGATACATCCACCGAAGAAGGGAGATGAAGTCAACGTCACGTTTTGCCAACTGATGTAGAAAGGAGTACGTCGGTTTGCTGACCCAGTTTGTGAAAGTGAAGGTAATATTCGAAGACTGACCTTCGTGCTGGGTTCAAATGATGTGGGCTGCCTCAGAACATTCAAACCACACAAAAAAGATCGAAATGTCCACTTTACTGAGAAGGAATCCTCGTCAGTTCACGATCAGGGTCGGAAGACACTGAGACATACGCGTTTGAAAAGAGAAAGAAGCTTGTTAAAAACGGAAACCCAAGCTACGAGCTCGAAACCACAACTAATTTCCAAGTGTGAATACGAAAGGGACATTCCGAATAATGAAGCTGAGGAAAGGGGGTGTACTCGCAAGAATTGTCTGATACTTCATTACCTTCATTATGATGTGATGTTTTCTTTTGGGCGTTGAAGGATTAAATTCAGTTCTATATCAGCCTTAAAGAAAGACTGACACACCGTAGATGACAGGAGAATGGAATTTTCGTGTTAAGAACTATGATAGATTTAATATGCATAACACTTTTTGCACAGTAGTTTATGATGAAAGGCATTTAAAGTTCAATCTCGACAGGCATCGTAAAATCAATACGACAAAATTAAGAATTTGTGTTTTGAAAAATGGCTCTACTACAATTTTGGTACAAACAAAAAGCACATCTTGATCTAAACAAGTAGGGTAGCTTTTGCTCCCTTGATGAAATTTCATCAAGAGAGCAAGAGTTACCCTACTTGTTCTTTAATAATTGTTTACTGTTTCCTGCCTCGTTTAAGATTACCTCTTGATTTATTTTGCCCATTGTGTAGACAAATGAAAGAAGACGAGGAGCTTTTTGTTTTTGTGCTGTCCTGTACTAACTGATTTAAGGGTAAGGGAAATGCATTCAAAGAACTGTCAGCATCCAGGTCTTTGTCTACGTAGTTTATTTCTAGCAACAAATTATGAACAAAAACTAATTATCTGTTTATTGTTCTCTGTACAGCGTTCAAGTTTCGATGTTTGTTTCTAAAAGTATTGATCTTGATCAGTTAAGCAGTTAAAATGATTTTGAAATGATTGTTTAGCTGCAACGCCTTACATGAGGGGCAATGCCAATTAGTGAATGAAATGAGAGAGAGGAGTAAAGGAACACACACACACACACACACACACACACACACGTACACACACACACACACACACACACACACACACATATATATATATATATATATATATATATATATATATATATATATATATATATTTAAAATAGTATGGTAAAAGGAAGTTTTAAAATCAACAGATCTGTTTCGAGCGTTGGCTGTCCTCAGGATGGTTTTGGGTCGCCTACTGCCGTTGTTATATGGCCTAATGTCACTGTTTGCACGTGCGGATTGGCTGCACGTGTTGTTCGGTTTTTCAGGTTGTTTACAGTTCAGGGTGCGTTTGCTGACAACGATTTCCATTTGTGCCTGCAGTTGTTTACTATTTCTACTTTAGTATTTAGGGTTGCTAAGTATGGTTTGCATAGTATTAACCATTTTTCTGTTGAACATAGGTTGCATCTTTTTGAAATGTTATTGTATGGTGATGCCCTTTATGATGTATTCAAACAACGCAGCAGCAGAATACCAAGAGGCATTGCAAAAAAGTGGTTACAGCTACAAACTACAATACAACCCAGATAACAACATGAACAAAAACAAAAAAAGCAGGAAAAGGAAAATCACATGGTACGACCCTCCATATGATGGACGAGTAAAAAACAAACGTAGGGAAAGAATTTTTAAAAATTTGACAGCATCCTTCCCAAAAGAACACAAATTGTCCAAAATATTCAACAGGAACACCATCAAACTATCATATTCATGCATGCCTAACCTTAAAAATATAATTGATTCATCCAACAAAATGAAAAGCAGCACAGCAAAGAAGGGTGAAGAAAGGAAATCCTGCAATGTGTACTAAAAAGAACAGTGTCCCTTAAGCAACAAATGCCTCTATAAGAACATTGTATACCAAGCCACTGTGACATGAGAAAATGAAAAAGAAACATACATAGGGATCACTGAAAATCACTTCAAAACCAGATATGCAAACCATAAACAGTCATTCAACAAAGAAAAATACAAAAACCAAACAGAACTGAGCAAATATATTTGGAGACTTAAAGACAAAAAAATAAACTATAACATATCCTGGAAAATCATAAAAAGGGCATCACCATACAATAACATTTCAAAAAGATGCAACCTATGTTCAACAGAAAAATGGTTAATACTATGCAAACCATACTTAGCAACCCTAAATACTAAAGTAGAAATAGTAAACAACTGCAGGCACAAATGGAAATCGTTGTCAGCAAACGCACCCTGAACTGTAAACAACCTGAAAAACCGAACAACACATGCAGCCAATCCGCACGTGCAAACAGTGACATTAGGCCATATAACAACGGCAGTAGGCGACCCAAAACCATCCTGAGGAGAGCCAACGCTCGAAACAGATCTGTTGATTTTAAAACTTCCTTTTACCATACTATTTTAACAGATGTTGCTCCCCAAGGGGTTGAGCACTTTAAAAATTTTATTAGGCGTTTTAGTAGTATTTGATATATATATATATATATATATATATATATATATATATATATATATATATATATATATATATATATATATATATATATATGTGTGTGTGTAAATAAAAATTTTATTAGGCGTTTTAGTAGTATTCTTGATATATATATATATATATATATATATATATATATATATATATATATATATATATATACACTCTACAGCAGAAATGATACATGGATCAAGAAAAAATAATAAAAACTCAACATTTGATGTGACCATGGGATCGTATGACGGTGCCGAAACATGCGAACTAGTCGGACTGTTTATACTATCCAACATCCAAAAGCAACTCGGAAAACAAGTCGGACTGTACAGAGACGACGGCCTCGCCGCGCTAAAAACAACAATCCAAGAACCATTGAAAACAAGAAAAAAGAACTATGCAAAATTTTCCAAAACCATAACTTAAAAATCACCATCGAAGCAAAACAAAAAGGTAGTGAACTACTTAGACATAACACTTGATCTCAACAACCACATATATAAACATACAAGAAACCTAATGACACACCCATTTATGTAAACATCAATAGCAACCACCACCATCTATACTAAAAACCATACCCAATGGCATAAAACAAGAGATTATCTAATCTGTCACATAATGAAAGAGTATTCAACAATGCAGCAGCAGAATACCAAGAGGCATTGCAAAAAAGTGGTTACAGCTACAAACTACAATACAACCCAGATAACAACATGATGAACAAAAAAAAAAAAAAAGCAGGAAAAGGAAAATCACATGGTAACCCTCCATATGATGGACGAGTAAAAACAAACGTAGGAAAAGAATTTTTCAAAATTTTGACAGCATCCTTCCCAAAAGAACACAAATTGTCCAAAATATTCAACAAGAACACCATCAAACTATCATATTCATGCATGCCTAACCTTAAAAAATAATTGATTCATCCAACAAAATGAAAAGCAACACAGCAAAGAAGGGTGAAGAAAGGAAATCCTGCAATTGTGTGCTAAAAAAGAACAGTGTCCCTAAGCAACAAATGCCTCTATAACAACATTGTATACCAAGCCACTGTGACATCAGAAAATGAAAAAGAAACATACATAGGGATCACTGAAAATCACTTCAAAACCAGATACGCAAACCATAAACAGTCATTCAACAAAGAAAAATACAAAAACCAAACAGAACTGAGCAAATATATTTGGAGACTTAAAGACAAAAAAATAAACTATAACATATCCTGGAAAATCATAAAAAGGGCATCACCATACAACAACATTTCAAAAAGATGCAACCTATGTTCAACAGAAAAATGGTTAATACTATGCAAACCATACTTAGCAACCCTAAATACTAAAGTAGAAATAGTAAACAACTGCAGGGCACAAATGGAAATCGTTGTCAGCAAACGCACCCTGAACTGTAAACAACCCAAAAAACCGAACAATACGTGCAGCCAATCCGCACGTGCAAACAGTGACACCAGGCCATATAACACCGGCAGTAGGCGCCCCAAAACCATCCTGACGAGAGCGCTGGCTCGAAACAGATTTGTTGATTTTTTAAAACTCCTTTTAAAACTTCCTTTTATCATACTATTTTTAACAGATGTTGCTCCCAAGGGGTTGAGCACCTTAAGATTTTTATTAGGCGTTTTAGCAGTCAGGGGGGTACAAAGAATTTCCGAAGAATGTATTCATACTTTAAATCTTGCAGAACTGGACAACAAAGCAGAAAAATGCACTTCATCTTCATTTACGCTTTTGCATAAAGGACATAGCATATAAATGTTTTAAGCATTTGCGTATTGGTACTGGTGCACTTTGATACCTGTAATTCCTAATCTAAATCTTGTCAGGTAACTTCTGATATGCCCGTCAATATTTAGTGAGAAATATTTTTTCAAACAACAGATGTCTTAAAGTTCTTTAAAAGAATATTGCTCCCTGTTCTGGATATTTTCATGCAAATTTGTCATCGGTTATCAGTTAGTCTTTGCCAGAGTTGTTTCAGAAAAGCATTTACATTTCCAACCCCTGACACATCCAGACACACCCAAATCCATTAAAAAACAGAAAATCCCGAACATCTGAAACCAACGACTTTTCACCACGCGATTCCAATCCAAGTAGCATATTATATGCTTTTAGTGGTAATCTGTTGTCATCCATTTGTACTATCCTCAGCCACTATCTAATACACCGTACAGACGAATTAATATAGATAGGATAGCGGTGTGTTTCCCCATAAACACATTTCATTCGGTGTTTTCATGTAAACCCCCAGAAATTTCGTAAGAGCAAATGAATGAACTTTTTCCACATGAATAGCAGATTTACCTAAGCCCCAAATTTTTAGCACCATATTGAGCAACTGGTTAAACCTGGGCATCGAAGGTTTTTAGAAACACAGTCAAGGAGTTATTCAACATGTTCAACTTTTTTCAAAATGCATAATAAGGCATTTTTAGCTCTGCTTGCTAGATCCTGAAAAGCAGCTGTAAAGCTCTCGCATGTAGAGAAATAGATACCAAGGTATTTAAAGCAGTTTACAACAGCCATCATCTGTCAATTAAAAAGAAAAACATCTTTCGCTTGCTGCCAGGTAACCTCCTTTTAAAACCAACAACAACTCTTTTTCATATTTACCTTGAGCTGAAGTTTAGAGACTGTTCGACACAAATTGTTTAACTGGGACTGGAGGCCAATTGGCGTCTCAGATAATAAAACAATATCACCAGCTAGTAACAAGATGAATAGTTCAATAAAATGGGGAGAAAGTGTTGCACCATGTCTTCCGCTTGCTACATTTTTCTAAAGATAGTTCATTTATAAACAATGAGAAAAGAACAGGGCTACAAGCATCACCTTGTTTTTACACCCTGTGTACATAAAATATAGTCAGTAAGTTCTCCACCTTGCTTTAACGTTATAGTACATACTTTTAATACACTAATATAACTTGCCATTGATACCGTTCTTTTTCAGTATTGGCCAAAGTAATTTTCTAGAAACGGAGTCAAACGCTTTCTCGAAATCAATAAAAGCTACATTTAGCTTACGAGTACACGAAAACTGCTTTTGAACGAGAGCCAAAAGAATAATTATATGATCTACAGTGGAATGATTCTTTTTGAAACCAGCTTGATACTCACCACTAATATTATTTTGATCGATCCATTTTTTGTAATCTGTTATTAATGATGGAGCTGTACAATTTGCTGCTTATATCAGACAATGAGATTCTTCCATAATTACCAGGATCATTTATGGCACCTTTTTCTTAAACAGTGGAATGATAACCGATTCAGTCCAGCTTTCTCGATATAGTCCTTTATCAAAAAGAGTATTGAAAAATTTAAGAAAGAAATCAATCACGTTATCCTCACCATTCTTGAATAACTCACCAATCAAACCATCGGGACCAGCAGATTTTTCTATCCTTTGAATGTCTTACCGAAAATAGAATCTCCTCTTTTGAAATGGGACTATCCAAGCAACTTGTTTCTTTGATTTCTTCTGTGTCTGTTTCACTGCAAACATCGTTCTCTAGCAAATTTTTGAAATGCTGGTACCACACTTCAGTAAAAATATCACTGCGTATATGAGATGTCTTTACAGAAATGTTATGAACATTTTGCCAGAGTTCCTTCTGGTCATGGGTTGATTTTATTAAATAATTCAGTAAAGATTTATTGTGCTCTGTCTGCTTAAAAAAGACATCCTCAGAGCGCTTCACAATATAGGAAAAATAAAAGTTTCCGTAAACATGGCACAATATTGAGAAAAAAAGGCATCAAAACGAAAGGTCACAAAAGCAAGCACTAAACAGATGCACAAGCCACATCCCCTCTCCCCACTCCCCCCCCCCCCAGACACACACACTCTATCCTCCCCCTCCACCTCCCCCCCACTCACCGCCACCCCACACACATGACATTTTATGAACAACACTCGACAAGAATTTGGGAATAGAAGAAAAGAACCAACCCCCCCCACCCCCACTCCCACCACCACTCACCCACCTACCCGCCTCCAATTTCGTGAACACTGCACGGGGGTACAATTTAAAACATGCAGAAGGGAGCACCCCACCCACCCCCCCCCTCCCCACACACACACACACACACACACACACACACACACAAGGCAGACTCAACACGAAGCAACAAAAACCCACGCGCGTAAACGCACACACACGAACGCACACACGCAAAAGCACATAAGCATTCAGGTGCGAAGTAAAGAGGTGAAGGGATGGAGAATGCATGGGAAACACGCATCAACTCGTAAGCTATGAAGAAAGACAAAAGGACTTCTGAAAGAGATGCGTTTTGAGACCAGATTTGAAGGCAGAGAGATTCTGTGAAGAGCGGAGCTGGGAGGGGAGGGAGTTCCAGACAAGGGGGGGGGGGGGGGGGGGGGGGGGGGGATTGATAACTGAAAGAACGTTGGCCAAAGGATTTCAGTTTCATGCAGGGAAGCTTGAGAAGTTTATCACTGCTAGAGCGGAGAGTGCGAGAGGGTTGGTAAGTGACAAGTGTGTTGGAAAGATAAGAAGGCAATGTTTCATCAAAGTGTCGGAAGGCAAGTGTTGCGAGTTTATACTGAATGCGCGCATGAATGGGAAGCCAGTGTAGTCTAACTAATAGAGGTGTAGTGCGGGTTCTTTTGAACTTTTGCAAAACAAGTTTGGCTGCGTTGTTTTGTATACGTTGAAGTCGGTTTATATCGACAGTGGGAAGACCAGCAAGAATGCTGTTGCAGTAATCGAGTTTTGACATGATGAGGGAACAGATAAGTTGGGCAGTCCCTTTCTGTGTAAGATATGAGCGAATTGTCGCGATCTTTCTCAAAGCCAAATAGGCTGAACGACACACAGGTGACTGATCTGGACATTTATGGACAGTGTACTATCCAAATGGACACCCAGATCCCTCACACTGTCTTCAAAGGGAATTTTGTTGGTTCCAGCTTGAAGATTTTTGAAAATGCGATCCAAAACAGAGCGAGGTGCTGCCAACTGAGCCTCAGTTTTTTCATCATTTAGCTTGAGCTTATTTTTAAGCATCCACGATTAAACAATTAGAAACACAGTTCAAATTCCGATACCAAAAGATGGAATGCAGCAGGCTCAGCAGCGTCGTGCAGCTGAGTGTCATCGGCAAATTTTTGATGAGGGATGCCGTGTTCCTCAATGACCATAGATAGAGATTGAATATACAGAGAGAAGAGAAGGGGACCCAAACGGAGCCTTGGGGCACACCGAAGTCCAGGGGAAGGGGAGAAGAGACCCTGCCACCAACAGACACAGATTGTGTTCTGCCAGTCAGGTATGACCGAAACCATTCTAGTGCAATGTCTGCGATACCGAACGACACGGACAGTCTTTTTAAAAGAATACTGTGGTCAATAGAGTTAAATGCGGCACTGAGATCTAGCAAAGTCAGGAGCGATGCTTTTTTGTTGTCAGCGGACCGAAGGAGACTGTTAGTCACACAAAGCAACGATGTTTCGGTACTGTGATTCTGTCTGTATGCAGATTGGTTTGTATCATACAGATTGTGCTGGGACAGATGGCGTTCAAGTTGCATAAAGACAACCTTTCCAGAGTTTGGGAGAGAAAAGGAAGGTGTGAAACAGGTCTAAAGTTTTTAAGTTCAACGGGACATAGGCCATTTTTCTTCAGAAGAGGAACTACCAGAGCATGTTTAAAAACATCCAGGAACAGAGCCAGTAGCCAGAGAAGCATTTATAATTCTCGTGAGAACTGGGACAAGATCGGCAAGATTCTGTTTGGTGAGGTTGGTGGGTATTGGGTCAAGAACACAGCACTTTGTAGCAGACTTGGAAATAAGTTCTGAGACGAACGATTCAGACACTGTGTCAAAACGGCTAAGCTGGGGCCGTTAAATATTTTGAAGTTTGGTGGGCCAGCATTTTGACAATCCAAATCATGCCTTATTTTGGACACTTTCTTGTGAAAAAAGCGAGAAAACGTTTCTGGAAGTTGGCATGGGTCAAGGCTGCTTGGGAGGGGGGAAACTTGAACTGTGCCCAAGAGCTGACCAGCCACTGCATACAACTGTTTTGAGGAGATGCAATCGGCAATAAGGCCACTGTAGTATTTTACTCGGACGTTCTAGTAAAAACGTAGAGTAAAAGTTCAGTTTTCTTTTGTACTCTTCTTGATGGACAGTCAAACCAGTTGACCTCCATCTGCGCTCCACCTGACGCACATCTTTCTTCGCGTCCCTGACACTGTTGTTTCTCCACGGCGCTGAGGGGCGGTCAGTCACCATGCTGGTGACCAGAGGGGCGTGAAGGTCCAGAATGCGGCGGAGACCCACGTTGTAGTGGTCGGCAAGCTGGTGGCCCGGGCAGTCCCTCAGATGACAGGCCACCAGATGCCGTACGTCTGCCTGAAACGCTTTAGGATCGATCCGCTTCAGGTTCCTGAACTAACCATGCGCTGTTTTCTCTGGGGCTTCTCCATGGCGAGAGGGCTCCTATGATCGCCTCATGGTCAGAGAAGGGGATGGTGAGCACAGCACAGCTGGACACAACAGTGGAGTTGTCACGCACTATGCACCAGTCCAAAATGTGACCGCACCGACGGGTTGGCTGATCAACAAGCTGTGTGAGGCAGTGGTCACTGAAGAGGGTCTTTCGCTGTTTGACAAGGGGACAGGACAGGAAGTCAAAATGAAAGTTCAGATCGCTAGCAGTCATAATTTCGCCTGAGAGATTTGACAGACGAGAAACCAAAACAGGAAACTCATCAATGAACATCTTGTCCGTCATGTTGTTTGATTTGCTGGGAGGAGGTCGGTAGAGACAGACAATGGTAACAGCACCCCTGCCTCCGTGGGAGAGTAACCTCCGCGGCCTCAAAACACAGACAGTCAAGTCGTCGCACCGACAATGAAGTCAGTGATTGCTTGAGACAACAGCAATGCCACCACCACGCTTTCCACAACGGGGAAAAGAATGGAAATCGTAGCCTTCTGGGGTCAGTTCAGTGATGTGGGCCTCGTCTCCTTGCTCGTAGAACCACGTCTCCGTCATAAAGAGAAGATCAAAATCATCATTTCGGTAATGAAGTCGTTTATTAGGATTGTCTTTTGTCTGCAGGACTGGGCGTTAACGAAGGAAAACTGAAGTGAAGTGTTTGTGGAAGAGTTTTTGACCGTCTCTGAAAGGGGAATGTTTATCAAGTTTTCAGGATGCCTGCTTTTTTTTTCAGTTCTTGTGCCCACACTGTCTGTGTCTCTGATCAACACGGGTATGCGACGCCCTTGCTTCCGACGACCACCGCGAAAGGCCGACACTTTTACGACACCTGTGTGACGATCGGAAGAAGGGAAAAACACAGAGTTTTCCCGAATAGCTGGATCACAGTCTCCTCCAATGTTGAGAGACAGAAGGTCTTGGCGTGTGTATTTCAAGTCTGAAGAGGAACCATTTGGATTCGTTATTGTTGCACATGAGCAATATTCAAAGCCATTACATCGTTGAGTGAAGCAGGAGCCAAAATGGCGGAGAGAACGGCAAGGAAGAGCACAAATACCCAAGTCACTGTCACATGATGAAAACTCACTCATCCGATTTTCACAATTTTTACACCACAGAAACCAGAAAGTCATTACGAACAAACTTATAAAAAAAATGGCGTATGAAAGTTGATCAAAAAGGAAAAGCCGAAACAAAACACCGACAGAGCAAATAACCTCAAGCCTGTCAGGCGATGATCACCACTCACTCCCAAGTTTCCTCGTATTTGATTGTGTCACTTCACATTCTTGATCATACCACGATTCAGTCCTCTCACCTGAATCTATTCTTGTCTTCTTTTTCATACATCTGCTTTGGTCATAATACAATTATTAAACATACATAAAAGCTACATTAATATCTTCATCTATGCAACAAATCGCTGTTTTCAGTACTTACAGGGTATCATCATCATTCATCAGACTACGAAAAATGTTTGCATATTCATCATTCCAAATAATTTCTCGACATATTCAGCCTCATTGTACTCTCTGCAACAGGACCAACAATTTGTGAAAAGCCCAAGTGCAGTTCCAAAGATAGATGGTCAGACTCAATACGGTCTGTTACATACAAATGCGTTAATGATTCTAGATATAGATACAGGTCAAATGGACATAAAAGAAATAATCATTGACACTACTCCCTGTATCAGAGATGTATGTGAAACGACCTAGGCGGTCGCCATTACATACACCGTTCATTATACATAATTCTAACGCTGTGCACATATTCAAAGGAATTTCCCATACCTATTAAGCACACTGTCTTCAGAGCACCTGTTACCACAACATGAAGAGCTTTTGACTTGAGAATAACAAGCATACACATCGCCTGATAGTTCTGGACCCAAATTTGCTGTTCTTCTATTGAAATCACCGTTTAGTAAAAGAGACACATCAGGAAATTCAAAAATGTCATCAGTAATAATGTTTTCAAGCATACTGATGCCATTATCGATACCAAAGAAGGAATAAAAGGTGAATTTTCTGGTGGTATATAAGTACAAATATGCAAGACATCTTTGGGCAGACCCAAACTACATTTTGAAATAGGAAACATATCGTATTGTTACACCCAGTATCTATATTTGTACATATTTTGATATTCATTTTTTATTAGACAAATTATTCTCCCTGATCTTCTCCATTGCACTGTAAACCGAGTCGCTGGTTTGCAGAAAATTTTGTAGTTATTAGACGCACTAGTCTGAAAGTTTTCAACAAAAGTTTCAACGAGACAAATGAAATTGAATGGCAGAATATAATTGATAAAACTGCGATCCTTTAACTTCGACAGCAGCAAGCCATTCATGTTCCAGTGTAATAAAGACATGCCAGTTCTAGTCTATATACACCAATCGCTCGACAGTCATTCTCGCACACACGATGTATATGTTCCTGTTTTCTCATGGATCCATTGTTTTCATTCTCGCAACAAAAAGGACCAATCTGAAAAGTTTCTTTTGTATCATAGCGAACTGAGACAGAAAAATCAACATCTACATCTTTCTTATTAAACTTGTTGAGATCAATAGTGTAGTTGTTCTGAATTTCTTTACAAAGTCTTTCTGTGATGAAGTCGACCCAGAGACCGACTGATGACAGCTGACAGGCAAGCTAACTCGGCCACCGTGAGTACTGCCGTTTGACAGCAGCGACAACACGGCAGCAGTGTCACCCGCCGTGTCACGATTCAGTGAATCGCCCTGTTCAGCACGCACAAACGAGGGGGTAGAATTTAAGCGATACGGTGACTTGAATTTATTTGTTCCTGTTAAGGCATTTGAAAAATTGTGGACAAAAGCTAGTCCCGGAGGACAGATAGGGCTTACGCTGTTTTCAATATCTGGCCAGCCGGATTGTTAAGCCATCGGTTTGAGCTTTTTATCTCCTTCCAGATAGAACCTTTCTCTGTCTATGTTTAAATGATCAAAGACCATGGTGGTTCTTCTGTTCTCTTTCCTAGCATTCTTCAAATGCGGAACCAAGTTCCTTCGTATTTCTCTCACCCTTTGCGAAAAATCTTCACCAATGAAGATTTTACTGCCCCGTAATTTATATCTGGCATTTAGAATTTTACCCCTATGTTTATAAAACGTACACCTTCCGATAATTGGGGAGTCAGGTTTTCGATAAATTTATATCTGGCACTTAGAATTTTTCCCGTACGTTTATAAAACGTACACCTTCCGATAATTGGGAGCCTGGTTTTCGATTCAACCAATGAAGTCTGTCGAATTCGATGTCCCCGGGCAGCTCTAGTTTGTCAGCAAGTCTTTCACAAGACTTTCACATTCGTCTCTGGTTTCGTTGTCATGTCTTCGTATTCTATAGAAGATAATATTGTTCCTTTTCGAGCGTCCTCTAAATCGTCAGCTTTTTGTTCTAAAGCTGCCAACCGTTCACACAGAGTTTGATTCTGCTCTTTCAACTGCTGGTTTTCCCTCACTTCCTCCCTCAAAGATGCAACATCTTCATGTAATCCCGCACACATGTCTTTCACTTCTTAACTTCTTCAAGCTATCACATGTACAGTTCAAATCGTTGAGAGAGGCCAGAATATCCTTCATCATCGGGTCACCAGACGACTTAGACGGGGTAGATGGGGATCCAGAAGACAGCCACCACTTGCTGATGCCAGTCGGGTCTTTCTCAGGTTCTCTGTCTGCCCAGCAGGTCCGGGTCCCGGGTTCAATTCCACATCGCCACAGCGATGCAGAAAAACGCCTAGGTACAAATACGCCAGGAGGAAACCTACGATGACACCGTCCCGTAGCTTCAAGATTTTCAATGTCCGCCAACACGAAGATTTTCTTTGCATTGTTCGACGATACAAGAATGCGACGAACACCGGTGTAAACTATCCATTTTAACTGCCCTCCACTTTTTAACTCCCTGGAGTTTAGAATAACACGTGCCAATGTTAACTCCCTGGGAGTTAAAACAAACCAGGCCAGAATGACTCCCCCCCCCCCCCCCCCCCCCCCCCCCCCCCCCCCCCCCCCCCCCCCCCCGTTAGTTTTACTCCCCCACCCCAAAGCATTCAGTTTTATGTGTTAGTCATGATATGAGAAATAAAACATTTAACATACACCCCTCCCTCCCTGCCTCCCCATTCTCTGTCTGTCTGCCTGTCTGTCTGTTTCCCTCTCCCCTCCCCACCCCCCAAACTTTCTTTCAGTCTCTCGATCACTCTCTCACTCTCCTTGCTTGTCTGTCTGCCCTTTTGCTTCTCTCTGTCTGTCTGTCTCTCTTAATCTCTCTCCCTCTCTCTTTGCTTGTCTCTCTGTCTGCCTGTCTATTTGTTTATCTATCTCAGTGTCTCTGTCTCTAGTGTCTCCCCCCATTCCCCCTCTCTCTGTCTGTCTGTCTGTTTTTCCTACTGTCTTTACTCTCCCCCACCCTTCTCTCTCTCTCTCTCTCTCTCTCTCTCTCTCTCTCTCTCTCTCTCTCTGTGTCCATCCCCCCCTCTCTCTCTCTGCATGCTTCCAGTCAGCTTTGTTTACTATTATTAGTGTTTATCAAAGACAGATTGGATCAATAGGCTTTTATGTTAGCCTAAGATCTTTATCCTTGTCAAGTACAGTTTTCAAGTGTCATGTGTCAAGGTGTCTCTCTCTGCAGTGTGTGTGTGTGGGGGGGGGGGGGGGGCAGTCCTGGCCTAAGGCCAGAATGACCCCCCACTCCCCTTCTATTTTTTAACTCCCAGGGAGTCAATCTGGATCAACATTTCTTGATGGAAAGTTCCCAGGAGTTAGTTTAGGCACGTGCGTATTTTAACTCTGCCCCACAGAGTAGAGTTAAAATAAGCACGTGCCTAAACTAACTCCCGGGGAGTTACTTTCGATCAAGAAATGTTGATCCAGATTGACTCCTTGGGAGTTAAAAAATAGAAGGGGGCGGGGGGGGGGGGGGGGAGTCATTCTGGCCTTATGTCAGGACTGCTCCCCCCCCCCCCCCAACACACACACACACACACACTGCAGAGAGACACTTGACACATGACACTTGAAAACTTAACTTGACAAGGATAAAGATCTTAGGCTAACATAAAAGCCTATTAATCCAATCTGTCTTTCATAAACACTAATAATAGTAAACAAAGCTGACTAGAAGTATGCAGAGAGAGAGGGGGGGGGAAGGAGAGAGAAGAGAGAGAGAGAGAGAGAGAGAGAGAGAGAGAGAGAGAGAGAGAGAGAGAGAGAGAGAGAGAGAGAGAGAGAGAGAGAGAGAGAGAGAGAGAGAGAGAGAGAGAGAAGGAAGGAAGGGGAAGAAAAAAGAAAGAAAGAAAAAACAGACAGACAGAGAGAGGGGGGAGTGGGCGGAGACACTAGAGACAGAGACACTGAGATAGATAAACAAATAGACAGGCAGACAGTGATACAAGCAAAGAGAGAGGGAGAGAGATTAAGAGAGACAAACACACAGACAAGCAAAAAGGCAGACAGAGAAGTAAGGGAGAGTGAGAGAGTGAGCAAGAGACTGACTGAAAGAAAGTTGGTGGTGGGGGGGGGGGGGGGGGGGGTTAGAGAGAGAAAGAGAGAGAGAGGGGGGAGACAGACAGACAGACAGGCAGACAGACAGACAGAGAGGGGGAGTGAGGGAGGGAGGGAGGGGTGCATATTAAATGTTTATTTCTCATATCGTGACTAACACATAAAACTGAATGTTTTGGGGGGGGGAGTTAATCTAAAACAGGGGGAGTGGGGTCATTCTGGCGTGGTTTGTTTTAAACTCCCGGGGAGTTAAAATTGGCACGTGCTAATTCTAACTCCCAGGGAGTTAAAAAGTAGAGAGGAGTTGAAATGGATCGTTACACTACAAATCCGCCACGAACGGCCCGAGACGCCAAAGTTATCTCCGGCATGATCACCTCCAACATGTCTCAGGATCAAAGAGAGAGAGAGAGAGAGAGAGAGAGAGAGAGAGAGAGAGAGAGAGAGAGAGAGAGAGAGAGAGAGAGAGAGAGAGAGAGAGGAGAGGACACACACACAGGGACACACACACACACACACACACACACACACGCACGCACACACACACGCACACACTCACACACACACACACACACACACACACACACACACGCACACGCACACACGCACATAAAATCGAGTGCTGGTTATAATTACATTCAAGAAGATTTTAAAATTAGATCGGACACTGACTTTCCAAAAGAGAGTAATTACGATTAAATCGCAAGAAACAATAGCTACATATACTTCTGATTTGATTAAATGTTCAAAAATGGATATTAAAGAAGTGGCTAAAAAAACCATCTTCTTCATTTATCCATCATGGGAGATACCAAAACCCATTCTTGATACTGGTTATTCTGATATAAAAAAAGAGTAAATATTAATATCATCACAAATTTAGCAAAATCACATGTATACGAAAGATATCAAAATCATTTTCAGGTGTTTACTGATGGTTCAGTTTTAGATGATGGAAATGTTGGTGCAGCATTTGTTATTTCTTCCCTTTAAAACTCAAAGATCGTTCTTTCTGAGTAGCAATTCATCTATATTTACAGCCGAATTAGTAGCTATACTGAAAAGACATTTTTATAGAATTTTGCTGGATTCCTTCACATACTGGTATACTTGGAAATGAACTGGCTGAGAAGGGCTGCGAAAAATGGTGCTAAAAAAGCAGGGTCATTTTCTGAGCTGAAAAATAAAACCGTCAGTAGTGGAATGCTATCGTACCCTTGAATCGACTGCACGGAAGAGAGCTCAAACAAATGTTGATACGCCTACCGAGATTTCATCCAGCCATGGGAAGCTTTTCCATTAGACCTTGTATTAAGAAAAACGACTGATCTTCCAGTTTATTATTCCAGACAAATATCTTCCCTTATAATTCGATTAAAGCTAAATGCTTTAAAAACAAAGTTTAGTAAAATACTAACTGTATCTGTGGTAAAGAGATAAACATGAACCATATTCTGTTCAATTGTCACAAGTTGACTACTTTTTACCAACATCTTTGCGATCCAATACGTTTTCTGAAAAAAAAAAACTTGCAAGATCTACTTTCGAATCATTCTCTGCTGATCGAAATTGCTGAATACTTAATACATAGTCCGATGGGGTTTTTATTTAGATAGTTTTGAGCTAATTCATTTTGTTTAAGATAGTGAATGGATTTTTGTTTTCTTGCTATATGTAATTTTTTCCCACTAACTGTTGTATTTAAGATTATTGATGTTTTAATGTTCAGTTTAGACATATATACAGATACATACACGTACACACACTCACATACAAAGGCCTACATTCATGCTTACACAACACATAGGCTTATTCATTTAATCATTCAGTCAGTCAGGCACTCTCTTCTTTCATCACGTCTAATATCACTCAAAGTGAACACACACACACACACACACACACACACACACACACACACACACACACACACACACACACATACACACACACACACACACACACACACACACACACACACACACACACACACACACAGAGGCTTTACACGTGCATGCACGCATCCAGCCACCGCCACGCTACACCACACCACACCACACATATACGAGCATGCACAGCTGGTAGGGGCAAAGCAGTACGGAAGTTGTCTACTTTTACTTTTTTATTCTTTACTTTTACAAGTTAACATCACATTTCAGAACAAAAATAAGAATTAGAACAATATGTATTCGAAGAACAAGTAAAAAGGCGACTACTAACCTCGAGTAAGATGTACTCCAGTGAAACAAAGTCAGCCGCTTACCACTCTCAACCGGTGCGGAGTGTCAAATGTCCTCTTGGCAGGTCTTTGCCTTCGTCCTAGCAAGCCCCGCATTACGTCACAGTAACAAAAGTACTGTTCCACTGACCTCATTTGGTACAGACAATGGTATGAGTACATGCACTTTGAAAAAACTTCATACAAGCTTGCTTTAAAAGTAACACATGCACCCTTGTACAAACCGTACCTTGTTTCAAGATAATTCAGGTCACGGGTATATGAAAAACAATACCACGACTAGAAAGCTAAAAAAAAAAAAAAAAAAAAAAAAAAAAAGGAAAAGAAAAAGAAAAGATAGAAAGAAGAAAAAAGGAAAAAAGTAGCCATCAGTGTTGATTATGCTCACTTTTGTTGGCATTTTTTCTGAGATGCAAATGTAGGTTTTAGTTTGATGTTTCACCGTAAACACTATCATTTTAAAAGATTTGACCACGTTTCTGTCAATATGCTTTCTATTGTTGCAAAGGCGCGTGTGTGTGTGTGTGTGCGCGATGGAGTGTGTGTGTGTGTGTGTGTGTGTGTGTGTGTGTGTGTGTGTGTGTGTGTGTGTGTGTGTGTGTGTGTGTGTGTGTGTGTGAAATTCACTGTATGTACAGTAAGAAGCAGAACACTTCATTACACGAGGCAAAGCCGAATAGTTCCTTGCTTTTTCTTGTTTATTAATGTAACAGGGGGTGGCGTGGGTGGAGGGCATTATTAATACAAATGCAATCCACGAAAAATAAAGGCAAAACATCCATCAACCAAAAAGTAAGATGCATTCCATCAGCACATCCAGCTGTTGCAATAATCCATTGAAATTCACATAAGTACAATGATCTGCACACGCGCGCGCGCGCGCTCGTGTGTGTGTGTATCTGTGTGTCTGTGTGTGTCTGTGTCTGTGTCTGTGTGTCTGTGTCTGCGTTGTTGTTGTTGTTGTCGTCGTCATCGTCGTCTTTAGTTTAACATCTTTCCACATTAAGTGATTTTAGACGAAGAGAAAGGGTGTGGGGGAGGGGGAGCATGAGGAGGAGGTGGGTGGGTGGGTTATCTTGCAATCATAAAAGGGGCATTTTTTACGATTTTTACAGTACAACAACAATGTACTGGAAAATTAACGTTAAATAACTATAGTGAATCATAACACAAACTATAACTAATGTCCCATAGGACTGCGTAGTAAACAGTTTGCAAAATCAAACAGCAAAGTAAAGTTCTGAAAGATACTTTCAAGAGAACTTTCAGAAAGAGCCGGTAAAATGGGTCTCAACCTCTGGCATTCCAGAAGAATATGTTGGTTTGAAATTTGTTCGCCACACAAACATTTAACATTCCTACTGAATTTTGTTTTGATGGCATTAAGTTTTATCATAAAAGACAGCGAAATAATGTATCCAAATTTGAAAATGTTACTGTAATGAACAGCCATTTTGTTTGCTAAATCATCGGAATTCATTAAGGTACTAGAGAATTTCTCCTTCCTATGGATAGATTTTGAAACTTTGTTCCAGGATGTTTGCCCCAGTAAATGATACCTCTCTGTAACGGATAGTGGAGTGTTTCTTTCTGTAGATTCTCTGACTTTTTTTGTGGCTATATTAACAGTTATGTGCGTGCGTGCGCGCGCGCGCGCATGTGTGTGTGTGCGTGTGTGTGTGTGTGTGTGTGTGTGTGTGTGTGTGTGTGTGTGTGTGTGTGTGTGTGTGGTGTAAGGGAGGGGATGTAATTCTGGTCCCTACCCGATTTCGCTTCCTTCAGAAGACACACAAATACACAGGCAAATCCAGCCATTTGAAATCATTCATCTAACCTCTTTTGTGTTGAAGACTGTAAGATCAGCATGGAAAAGAACTGGTTACTGTGTTTACTGTGTTGATTAAGGAGAAGAGAAACTCATAATCCTAATCCTACACCCTTTTTTTTCCAAAGAAACAAACAACCTGTGGCTCCATTAAAGTGGCTGAGGATTATTGCTAGACTAACTGAAGGCGCGACCCATTATGATAGCAGTTTTTGTTTTTTTTGTTTGTTTGTTTTTTTTTGCGAGTGATTATGGTCTTACTGTTCATTTAAACATAGATCTTCACTAGCTCAGTCGTTTAGAGTACGAATCATGTACCTAGACGGTCGGGGCTTGCAATCCCAGACGCTGATACAAAAAAGTGAATGTGCGGTGCTCCTTTTGAAAGACTTTCTTCTGGCAGTATCAGTGTATTGTTAACTGGGTGTCCTTCCTCCCGTTCCCGTTCCCTACACCCTTCCCCTCCTACTACAACCACCACTGCACTCACTTCCACTGCAGCTCAGCTGGGATGGTTATTCCCACCTGCTACATAACTTAAGGCTGATGTGGACGATGAACCTGAACTGTAACTGTATAACTGAATTATGCTTACGATAGGAAGGCGCAGTTTAGTCACAATTATTTCGCGTCTATTGGAGGGAAGAGAAATTATGCGTGATATAGCCGCAGAACTCGCGCGAAATTAGTCAGATTTTAGCGTTGTTGTCCACTAGGCTTACAACAGGGACAGTGTATTCATTAGGACTATCTCAAATCATATGTGGCATATTATACCATTTTTTTTTTTTACCTATTTCTTCTCCAGAGAATTCACTCGAGATTTTAGAGAGCTAGTGGAATGAATAAATGAATGATTAAATCTTCTGTTTAACGTGTTTTACCATAATTAGTGATCTTACATGCAGAGCTAGTGGACAAACGACATATGCCATCCAAATGTAGCGCAGGCCTTGTAATAAACTGTAAAATCATTTCATGTCCAGTGACATATGCACAGCGCAACAGCAAGATGAAACACATGCAGACATCTACTTTTTCTAAACACTGTTATAAACGTCGTTTCTTTAAGCATGTCATTAGTTTTAATTAATACTTATGCTTTGTTTGATGTTAGTTTCATCATATTTAAACTAGTAAAATGCCTTTTTTTCAATAGAAAAAATATGCTCGTTTATTTTCACACCCTTGAAAGCCCACCCAGCTCTCTATCTCAGTATTCTGCCCGCTATTTTCATATTTCTAACACAAGTTAATTTTTTCATTCATCATCATTGTTATTATTCTCATTTTTGTACTCCCAGTTCTTATAGAACAGAGAGTACTTTACAATGGGAACGAAGAAATGCTGTCTGCGTGTGTCGGTCCATCCGTGGTCAAAATGTGTTCCACTCGCTCCAGACAATACTACTGGGCCGATCTTTCTGAAAATTTGTACGTATGTTCATTATGGGTCACGGATGATGCGAGATGTTTTTATTTTACCGTTATAGCCGTTACTAACGGCTATAACGGCCCATAATGGTTTTCCTTCTTAATGGAATCTCAGAAAGTACTCGGCCAATCTTTCTGAAAATGTGTAGGGTATGTTCATTTTGGGTCACAGATGATGCCCGATGTTTTATTTTTACCGTTATATCCGTTACTAACGGCTATAACGGCGCATAACGGTTTTCTTCTTTATGGAATATCTCAGACAGTACTTTGCTGATCTTTCTGAAAATTTGTAGGTATGTTTATTATGGGTCACGGATGATGTCCGACGTTTATTTTACCGTTACATTTGTTCCTAACGGCTACAACTGCCCATAACGGTTTTTCTTTTTTTTTATGGAATATTTAGAAAAGTACATGGCCAATCTTTCTGAAAATTTGTAGGTATGTTCATAATGGGTCACGGATGATGGCCGATGTTTACCAGAATAGCCGTTACTAACGGCTATAACGGCCCAAAACGGGTTTTCCTCTTTATGGAATATCTCACGCGTATTCCAGATATACTGGGAATACGTCTATATGCTTTGCATCTTGTTATTATTGCGATTATCATTTTTATCATTATTATCGTCATCATCATCATCATTATTATCATTATTATTATTATTATTATTGTTATCATTATTATCATTATTATCATTGTTGTTGTTGTTGTTACCATCATTATTGCTATTGTTATTGCTATTTCATAGTATTAATAGGCCATAATTAGTATTTTGTTAAAGTTCTTATCACTATTGTTATTGATTTATTTGTATTAATATTACAATCAATATCATTCTTATTGTAGTTATTGTTAACATTAACATTATTAATATTATCATTAAAATTAACACTGTTATCATTTATACTATATGATTAAATTAATACCATTCGTACTTTCTAGATTTCTATGCATTAGTATATTTTCAGATCTTAGCTATCTTTCTCAGTTCCTATACCATTATTATCGTGATCGTTTTGATGATTTTCGTGATTATTATTCTCATTATAGTCATTGGCATACATTTTAGATTCTGTCTTTCTACCTTTCCCATTATGTATATCCTCCTCCTCTTCTTCTCTTTCTTCTTTCTTCTTCTCCTCATCCTCCTCCTTTTTTTTTTTTTTTTTTTTTTTTTGCTGTCCCAACGTCTGCGCCACCTCAGAGGCAGTGCACCCACGCCGCTCCTTCCGACACCCCCGTCCACAGCCACAGCCCGGTCGGCCCCCGCAGCCCCGGCACCGACAAACCACAAGGAGCAGTCAATGTCAAGTTGTCAAGAGGCAACCCATCGAGGAGACGCTGCACTGCTGCCGAGTCACTTCGGTGGTGTTCAGTGGCGCCTGTTCTGATCTAACATACGCAGGACGCCATCTACTAAGCCCCCTACTGACGACAATAATTGCTTAGTCGCCGAGCCGGCGTGAGTGAGCTCTCCCTCCGGACGGCGCCACCACGTCCGTCCAACGACAGCCCCCCATGGACTCGCCGATGCCGGTGACCCCGACGGAACCAAACCAAGGCCACAGACGTGGAGAGAGCTCATCGAAACTGAGGTCACTATGACAGCAGGGCATGAAGGGCCACAGAATTTGAAACATTTTTTTATGCTGATCGATGAGAGAATGAGGTTGATTAAGATGATGCTACGGATTTCCATTTCGGTCTGAGACTGCATGACAGGGCTGTACTCTACGCTTCCTTTCATAATATATCCCGGCGTCAACCAGGTCCGAGAGATACAGGCACCTGCAGTGTTGGTCAGGAAACTGAGCAACACTCTCAGAAACGCATCCATTAAGTGGATGAAACTCGACTGTGTGGTCCCAGTCTTCCCAACTGAGTCCGCAGCAAACTCTACTCTGGGTAGGAGCCGGTCGGGGCAGAAAAACCCACTGACTCTGATGGGATTCAAACCCACGACCTCCCAGCCGGGAGTCCCGCGACGCTAACCACTTCGCCACGGCGGCTGGTCTCCTCCCCTCCCTCTTCTCTTCTTTACTACTATCATCATCATCACTACTACTACTGTTACTACTACTACTACTACTACTGCTGCTGCTGCTGCTGCTGCTGCTGTGTTACTACTACTATTTCTACTACCACTACTACAACTATGACGACGACGACGACGACGATTACTACTATTCACCACCACCATTTTTACTATGCTACAATAACCATATTATTGTAACTATCTCCAGCTTCTCACCTTCCATTTCTGTTAATATCGTTATCAGTAGTAGTGCAAGTATGTACTAATTATCATTGTTGTTAGTATTATCATATAATGATTAGTATTATCATATCATGATTATTCTACCGTTATCATCATTAGTAGCAGTAGTAGGAGTAGTAGTTCCTTTATTTTTATCATTATCATTACTATAATCATTATTGTTATTGTTGTTGTTATAATTGCTGTTGCTGTTGTGTTTTTTGTTGTTATCATTATCGTTATTATTACTATTATTATCATTATCATTTCGTAGTATATAGTAGTAGTAGTAGTAGTAGTAGCCAGTATTGTCTTCCCTTAATTAAGCCTCGTTTGCATTCCACAGCCTTTCTGCACCCAGTTTCAAGAGATAAAAGTAAAAGTCGGTACGTCTTTCGTTTTCTATGGAATGTTATCTATCTTGTCTGAAGAAAACCATAGAGATCGAAACACGTTGTATTTGTGTTCTGTAATATGTTTAATTTTTCGTATGGCGGCGCAGTACTTCTGTCTTTGCTCTTGTTTCAGTCTCTGCTAGCAGTCGCTCCACTTTCAATAGAAAATAAAATTGTATCATCAACATAGCCTGAGGAAGAATGGACATGATTCACGAGGCAGACATGTTCAAGTACACAATCATTAGTCATATTCAATAGTATTGTTATTAAGCAAGACTGGTTTTCAAGTCAGTGAGGAATAGGTGATAATGTTGCTTAGGGCGAGAGAGAGGAGAGAGAGAGAGAGAGAGAGAGAGAGAGAGAGAGAGAGAGAGAGAGAGAGAGAGAGAGAGAGAGAGATTTAAATATACGTTGATGATATGGGCGAGAAGAAAAAAAACGAAAGAAGAAACAAAACTAAAAACTACAAAACTAAACATAACAATTGAGGGGAATTGGCGGGGGGGGGGGGGGAGGTAGCTCCTTCCCCTGAAAAGTCCATTTCATTAGATGAGCAGTGCACTGGCTCATGTATATAAGCTGCATGAGTACATCTTCCTAGCATAACACTGTCAGTCTCCAAATCCCCGAAGTCGGAGAGTGTGACTGCTCACGTGGCGGAGTAATTAAAAACGGTCATACACGAAATGTTCTCACCCCCAGCTGATGCATTTGTACCTTAGTGTTCAAGTACTTCGGCTGTTCGGATGATCCCTGGGGTTTTTTTAGTTAAGGTACAACAACAACAACAACAACACAGTACATCTTAAATTTACCACGTCCTGGCATTTGCATGCACTGACACGGTGTGTTAAATGTTTAATAGCAGCAAATTATTTTGAAACAGTAGCACTGAACAAAAAGAATCTCTCTGTGCAAGCAAGTAAATGTATGCTGTTAATGAAAAAGTAGCAACAGTCATGTGGATAGGTATTGGTGATATAGATTATTGCATTTCTACATTACTAGGTGTGCAAAATATGTAAATAACTTTCTGCTGTAATATTCTGAGCTTCGATGGCATTTAAGCCCAGGCGGACGTAAGTTCCAGAGAAGAGGACGAGAATAAGAAAGACTTGTATTTTAACAGGACAGTTTTGGTTCGGGAACCTGGAATTTTGTAGATTTTTTCTAAATGCATGCTGAATTTGGATTGAAGAGTTTGCGGGGCTAATTCATATACAATTTTCTAGCAAAAGCATTCTTTTATTGATAGTCAAGCATGTCCATTAATGGAAGAACAACTCGCGACTTGTAAGGCTCGGGTAGTTCAGCAGAACTGCTTTTATAAATGCACGTTTATAAATGCAGATTTTTTTTTTCGATAATTGACGCTGGCTGAGTCAAATAGTGTCGAACAGTAATCCACCGAGGAGAGTATGAATGCGTTCAAGAACAATTTTCTGGCACGAAACTTCAAAAAGTGCTTAATTCTGCATAAGTGGTATATTCGTCTAAATATTATTTTGCATAATGTTTGGATGTTAGCAGTCGATGAAAGATTGTTGCCGATTATTATGCCTAAAACAAGATGATTCTTTGTTTCTTAAATTGTTGGTAAAAGTAGAAGGAAACTGTTTATATTTTTTGCCGTCTTTGGCGGTTTGTTATATGATTATTACTTTAGTCTTGCTGGGATTTAGGGACTTAGAAATCACGCAACTTCCACTTAAGATATCTTCAGACTTACGTAACGATGCTATCACGGAGTAAGGTAGAGCTGTTTGTGTGAATCGTGATATCACCACAAAAACGTTCACAAAATTCTTCAATATGAAGAGGGATATCATTACATATATGAAAAATAGGAGAGGACCCAAAACTGAATGGGGGTGCTCTGTATCTGACAGGTGATATATTGGATGTTGACGAATAAAGAAAGACAAGTTGTTGACTACTGTCTAGGAATGATGAAATCAGTCCACGCGCATTTCCTGTTTGTGCCATGAAGTGACAATTCTTTCCATAATAACGTGGACGTTATGACATCAAAAGCCTTCGCCAAAGTAACAAATAGTGCGACACAACGTGTAATTTAATTAATTGAAATATGCCAGTGATCTAGTAACTTTGTTAGAACAGCATGACTTTAATTATTTCTCCTAACACCAAACTGACTATCATTTTGGTAGATTGTATAACTCAAGATGATCGTAAATGTGTTGATCTATCTGTTTTTCTCAGGGTTTGAATAATACTGACTAAAGATATTGGTCTCAAAATGACTGGTTTGGAATTGTCACCAGATTTGCAAACAGGAACTACTTTTGCGACTTTGAACTGTGTTGGAAAGTGACATTTTTCAACACAGAAGTTAAGATGCTTACAAGTGTTTCAGATATGACTGGAGCTAAAAGGCTTAGAATTTGTCATCAGTTCCATAAAATCCACGACTCCCGGTCTCCTAATGACATAAGGAATAGTGAATAGTTACAGACACTGAGTGTACCGACAGTCAGAAATTACTTTTCTTGGTATTGCGGAGCTTGGTATTTTTTCAAGATAAGGTAAGTGAGTACAAATTTATGTACAGATACTATCTGCCACATCTGTGAAAATATTTCTTGATATCGTTTTGGATGACGTTGCTTAAATGACATATTTAAGATCGGGAATCTTGTTCGTAAATTTGTAATAGCTTTCT
>JADBJO010012576.1:22045-27045 GCA_016801955.1 Conus betulinus | reverse complement strand
AGTATAAATATGGGTGAGCATGGATCCCCCTGCCGCACTCCACGTCTGATAGGGAACCAACTGGAGTATTGTCCATTGACGGACACACAGGTTGTTATGTTTTTATAAAAAGTAGAAATCCATTTAATAATATCAGGGCAAAAGTTAAAGAAGTTTAATACCTTTTTTAAGAAGGACCAAGCAATAGAATCGAACGCTTTCTCAAAATCAATGCTGAGAAGTAAACCGGGAATACGCTCGTCCTCAGAGTGCTGAAGTACATCATAGATTTTTCTTATGTTTTTTTCACCTATATAGCGCCCTGCCATAAAGCCCTTCTGATCTTCATGAATAATTTTAGATAAAACGCTTTTTATGCGATTGGCTATGAGGCAGAGGCAATTTTGTATGCTGTATTTAAAGAGAGAAATAGGTCTCCAGTTCTTTAAGTATTGTTTTGGCTTCTCATCTTTTGGTATGCAAATAATAATGCCCTGTCTCTGTGTGGATGACATACATTGCTTATCAAATCCATCATTTAGAGACCCGACAAGAAATGAGCCAATATCAGAGAAGAAAAATTTATAAAAAACTCTACTGTGAAACCATCAGATCCAGGGCTCTTGTTATTTTTCATGTTCTTTAATGTTACTCCCACTTCACAGAAAGTTAGCGGGCCTTCTAACTGGATGCTTTCTTCTTGAGTTAAGTTGTTTATCTCCCTCAATATGTGTCAAAGATCAACATTTTTCACTAATTGCTCTGAATACAGCTGCTGATAGAATCTTTCAACTTCTTTAAGAACTGCATTTTGATCCGATATTATTTCACCGTCATTATTCTCCAGATAACTCATTGAACGATCAATAAAATTTCTGTTTTCCAGGCTACAAAAGTACTGACTAGGCTTCTCACCCTCCTGAATCCATTTTATTCTTGATCTAACTATCATGCCTTCTACTTTCTTTTCACGTATTTCTTGTAACTGCACTTTGGATTGCTGTAATTCCTCCAGGTTATCTTCATTAACATTTACACTTAGACTTTTAATTTTTGCTTCCAGTTCTTTTTCAAGTTCTGTTTCCATTTTTCTTTTTGAAACATGAGTATGATATTGCTTTTTCTCTAATTTTCAGAAGCAGCATTTCAAAAAAAATAACTGATCTGAAATAGAGAACTGAACCATATCGTTTGGTACCTCATTAATATTTTCAAGGTTATAGACTGGTAGAGCGCGTATTCTTTTTTTAATTCTAGTATAACATTTTTTACCTCACATACAAATTTCTTATCTTTCAATAGTGAGTTATTAAATTTCCAGAACTGTCTATCTCTTTTCTTCTCTCCTTCCTTCAGAATCAAATTGATTAAGGCATGATCAGACCTGTAACTAGAACCTATGTTAGAGCCACTGATATCTGGAAGTAAGTTATTTAATACCAAAAAAAAGTCCAACCTACCTTGTTTAATGCTATTAAATTTACGCCAGATATATTTTCTTAAAGATGGGTACAATGTTCTGAAAATGTCTATCAAGTCGAATTTTGTCATCATTTTCAGTATTGCTTTACGAGTTCTAGGCCTATTTGATGTACTACTATAGTTTCTGGAATCTAACTTACAGTCTAGTACTACATTCCAGTCTCCACCCAGAAACATACTTTCATTTCCAAACCGCTCAAGTTTAGTAGTTAAGGATTCAAAGAAATCAGGGTTATCCCCAGAGCTTGGGCCATATATATTGGCAAGAGTAAACCGTTTTTGAAGAAATTCTAAGTCCATAAGAAGAAAATGACCCCCAGGATCCCTGGCTACATTGTGCACTTTGAATTCAAAGTTATTCTTAAATAATATTGCCACTCCATTTTTATTAGTTTCACTACCTGCTAACCATAAAGAATACCCCCAGTTAGATCTGATGAAATTTTCTTGTTTAGCAGGAAGATGTGTTTCCTGTAACATAATTATACTATTCTTTTGATTTCTAAGAAATTCAAAAATGTCTTTTCTTTTTTTTAAGTCATTGAGACCATTACAGTTAAATGAAGATATTTCAAAACCTAATGATTTGTTCTTTTTTTTGCTATCTGCCATTGGTTATTATAAGAAGAGTTCCCCACAATATTCCACTGGAAAAAGAAAACGCAAGCATGCGAGTCTAAAAAAAGAAACCACGCAGGCTTTAACAGATTTAAAGTAGATGTACTAGATCTTTTTAGAAAGTAGAACAGTTGACATAAAAAAGTGAAACATATTACATGATAATAATAGGATATATACAGTCATTACACAAAATGTGCACATGCACAGTAGTACCTCACTCCAATTTTTTAACAAGCATACACAGTTTGCTTTCAGCCACATTGTCGTCACACAAAGTGACAGTTTGCATTCAACCACCTTGTCATCACACAAAAGTGGCAAAATGGAAAGCCAAGTTTGTAGATTTCTGGTCGACTCAAAAAACACTACTGCAAAAAATAAAACATCAAACAAAAGTACAATACAATCCACACACAATCATACGGTAGATCCATCTTGGGGCAACTTGTTGACCCTCCACGCACAGTAAACATTTTTTCTATAATAGAGACATGAAAAATTTAACACAATCATTCTTTCCACCTAGGCCTACCCACGAGGCTGAGACTGGAAAGTATAAAAGGTCACCGAGACTGAGAGGATCACCCTTGTCTCGTAACAGAAGGCTATTATTTTTATTTACTATTATCCTTATTAAAGCTTTAACAACAAAAAGTGTGTTTACCTTGACACAATAGTTAATGATAAATTACAAAAAGACGAAGAGACAAAAGTACCGTCACTGTCTGATCAGAAAAAAGAGTAGAAAAGGAGCCTCCTCACAATGTGACATGCAAATGAAGGTTATCACATGGCAATATCAGAAGCAGTGACCACAAGCAGCACAAAGTCTGTTATGAGAAAAAAAAAAAAGTAGGCTAATTGAATTTGTCAAAAAGTACCAATATTAATTTAACTTGCCTCAAAGAGTTAGATGACTTGAAAGCAATTAAATCAAACAAGTAGTAATGAAATATCAACAAGTTTACTGGCCTTTTTGTCCGGTATGCCACAACTGCACTTGCCTGTTGATCATAAGGCCTACTCACTGCCACTGGGCTGACTGGCACTGTTGCTGTTAGAGGGTCTGGGGGATCTCCTCTTGGATTCCTTGTACTCCTGACTACACTTTGTCAAGTCAGAAATCGAGTCCACCTGAACAATTTTCCCACCAGAGTCTTCATGAAGACTTTCCCATTCTTGGACCAGGCCCTCTCACACACTTGCTTATTGTCCCTGGCGACACACAGGAGAGAGTAGGCCCGCGGCGTGAGGTCCTCCACCATCAGTACTTGTGTACCGCGGAGCTTCCTTCTCGCGTACAGCACTTCATCGCGTACCCGTCTGGACACAAAGCGCACTATGATCCCTCTTGGCTTTTTAGCACTATCGGAGGCACCCTTCTTGCGCACACCTACTCGATGTACTGCTTCCACATCCTTAGTATCAACAGCCACCATTAGCTTATCGCGGAAGAGCGACAACACCTTGCGTTCACACTCCGTGGCTGTTTGTTCACGCCCCTGCTGGCTGCCCTCTTCCCCCACCGAAGATTCGCAGGTTTGTTGCGGCGGATGTAGATGGACAGCTCTTCACTCCGGCGATCTGCCAGCTCTGCCGTGAACTTCACCTCTGCCAGCTGGGTCTTCAGCTCCTCCTCCTTTGCCCCTCACCTCTCTCACTTCTGCTCTCAGCTGGTCATTCTGGGTTTGAAGAGTGTGAACAGTGAAGACTTCAGTTCGTCTACTGTCTCAGACAGCTTCTCCACAACAGTCCCAATTGCACACAGCTTCCTCATTACATCGTCATAGCCATAAGTGACAGGTGTACGTGACTCAGGGGAAAAAACACTGTCATCAGCACTCATTTTGTCCTTATCGTACTTATCTCCCCTGATAGCACACACCTCATCAACCACACAATGTGAATGTTCCTGTGCTTCTGACGAATCCTTGAACTTCTTCTGAATGTTCTTGCGCTTCTGGGATGGAGAAGATGTAACCAGCGAGGTATCTGTTCCACTTGATCCTGATTGTGAGCTAGCAGACAACTGTTTTCTTCCTCGTTTTCCCATAGATGTTATAAACTACTTAGGCAAAGAGCAGCAGACGACAAGATCAAAACAACAATGGCGACGGCTACTTCCGGTAACTGTCTGACTGCCAAACTTGAAAACTACAAGTGAGAATGATTTTAGGTGACTAAATTGTACATAATACTTGCGATTACATCTCGTGGGGGTACAGCTGTTGGTTGCGCTGCTAGCAGAGATCCATGGAAGCGAATTAATTGGAGAAAAATTACCTAAAACTGCTAGTTTCAACACAGCTCTCCGAAAACGCGTCCGGTCCAAATCTTGAGCAGCGCTCACCCACAGGCATACTGATTAATACTTGCATTCAGCAGTTCTGCACCGAACAAAACATGATTTACAAATTTGAGGGGGTGAGGGTGAGTGTTTCTGGGCAGGCTGCTTTTAGTAGAGCGGTATGAAAAAAAAAAAAAAATAAAAACGTTTGTTCGTTTTTTTTCAGTTTTTTCATTATTCGATTCTCTTAGAAACGTAACACTTTGTTTAACTTCCAGGTATTCTGAATTGACTTTCTGTTTGTTTTCACTATTCCGTTACAGAAAAACTTCAATCCGGGACTTCGCAGTAAGTATATTTTGTATTTGGTCATCTTTTCATCATAGTGGCACCCTGAGTTCTTGTTCATATTTCAATGGAATTCGCCTGGTGTCAGGTGAGCAGTCGGTTTGAATTCACCTGACCATCATTCCACGAAAAAATAAACATAACTGTTGCAAGGAGGCTGTCATGCCAGTGTCATCTGTTCTCTCCATGCAGCTTTCCTTTACATTCTGTGTTGGGCGAAAGCCCTTTAGACCAAAGTGAACTGTACAGAGTGCTGCAGATGAACGTTTTGCTCTCAGTGCTA
>JADBJO010012576.1:7500-15000 GCA_016801955.1 Conus betulinus | reverse complement strand
TAAGGTGGAAAAAAATTTGGAAAAAAAGTTTTTGAGTGGGCGAGTTATTCATCCTTTTATTTTGGTCCCCTAAATAAGGTGAAAAACAAAACAAACATATTTTTGAGTTTTCTAATCGACAGGCATTCCGTAAATAATACAACTGAGTTCTGCGGACTTGGCCTTGCGTAAGTTTGAGTCGAAGCCTTATAATACGGGGGATCTACCGAGATTGGGGATCTACCGAGACGGGGATCTATCGAGATGTGCCCTATAATACTTCTTTACAAATGTGGGACTCGCGAACAGTGACTATGTGGCATCCACGCATTTATGAAGATTTATAAAGCGGTGAGGGCAGTTTGAATGCACCCGTTGTCCGTTCACTATTAGACTGCTGCACATGTCACACCGCCTCAAAAAGACATATTTTGACAACGTGGACACTCACACACTCCCCTTCCCTCCACCTTCCCTCTCCTTCTCCGCCTCTCTCGACATCACTTAACCACCGTTGGGTCAAACACTGCAGGCCGTGGTACACTTGCATATGTATCACCAGCTGACACTGGCATGTACATCTGTGCACAAATGTAGAAGAAAAAGAAAGAAAAACAAAAGTTGTTACAGAGTAGAAAATAATCAAAAAGAAATTATTGGATACATGTAACACCACCTGACTCTGGCATGTACACCAATGCACAAATAAAGAATGAAAAAAAAAAAAGAAACTTAAGTTGATATAGAGTAGAAAACATTTAAAAAGACGTTATTGGATATATATGTAGACATGAAAGTTTTGTGTTGTTCTGGGGGAACGGAGGTGGGGGAAGTGACGTGACTCTCCGTCACCCCCCCCCCCCCCCCCCACCACATGAGAGGGCCATACTCCCCCCCCCCCCCTTTCACCATTAGAGACTACCACACAGACGACTGTCTGTTCCACTCTTGTTATAGCTCCCCTGATTGGTTGGATCCCGCTGTTGTCCGGAAGGTCGGCCAATAGACAACGATATTGATCATCGGTTAGCAGGGCTTCCTGGCTCTCTAGCTCTCTCTCTCTCTCTCTCTCTCTGTGCTGATTTGATCACGCAGGGTTCGATACCATCAGACAGCACTGTTGGAGGGAAAGGGACTCAGTACGTCATTGTCCTTTGCAGCGAGTCTCCTGTTTAGCTATGACCTGCTTTCATGACCCTGTTTACCTCCACCGAACAGACTGTGTTTTTACCATTTCTGTTTGTTTGCCTGTCGGAGTAAGACTGCAGGAGAAAAAAAAAAACGGGGACCGATTGTGAAGAGACGCGCGGTGTCGATTGAAAATATTTTCTACTGGAGGGGGAGAGAGATGAGGGGAGGGCAGGGGGGAGGGGGATGGTGCGGCGGGATTTGACAAGAAATGGTTCTCTCTCTCTCTCTCTCTCTCTCTCTCTCTCTCTCTCAGACACACACAGACACACACACACACTACAGAGGGAGGCGCGCGCGTGCGTATGCAGAAGATGTTAAAGATAAAACGACATCATTACTCATTCATAACTGTTCAGAGTTATTTAGGATGTTAACAAATCCTTTTCAATTTGAGCACGCTGTTACGAGTATATTCGGAGGGCGGCGCCGGGTGACGCTCTGCCGTTACGAGTTTTTTCGAAATATGTAAGGAATGAGTTTTGAAAAAAAGCAAGGGAAATAACTTTTTGGCCCGTACCAACTATTACTTCCCCTGGCGGAACAGCGATGTTTGATCTGATGAAATGACTCAAGGACCGGATCCAGGGTGCCTTAGATCTCGGTGGAGCTTTGTTCTGCCACGACTGCCTGCCTTGTTTCCAACCAATGAACACCTCAAACAGAGCGCAAAGCAACACATAGTAATACACAACACAGAACGGACGAATGCCTTTTCGGGAAAAAAAAAATGTACGTTCCTTTGGCATTAAAAAAGAACAACAAAGCAAAAAAAACAAACAACAACAACAACAACAACAACAACAAAGAGAAAAAAGAAAAAAAAAAAAAAGAAGAAGAAAAAACAGTTGGAGGCAACTCCAGAGAGAGCTTGACAGCAGAAAGTCTTCAGAGAAGGACCCCCCCCCCCCCACACACACACACACACACACACCCCCTTCCCCCATTTCAGACAAGTCTATCGACCCTGAACTCCTTACAGACTAAATGGGGGTCGGCCGCATCCAGGTCATGACTCCCAGGTACCTCTCTGCAGAGAGAGAGAGAGAGAGAGAGAGAGAGAGAGGAGAGAGAGAGAGAGAGAAGTTTCCAGATATATTATTGTCTAAAACAAGGATGGACGAAACTTTAAAGGGGTAAAGAAGATTACAACAAATGTGAAATGAACTGCAAATGAATATCATCCAGTACTAGCAACTGAACGACATTCTATTGCGCACGAGATACACACACACAATGCATAAAATAGTCGTTTCCGGATGGGGCCATCAGTTGGCGAGTGGCAATATGAAAGAGTGAAGTGGAGATGCGAGAACAGTTCAGAATCAGAGAGAAGAAGCAAGGGAGAGAATGCGGCGCAGTCTGTTTTGCGTGTTTATTTGTATTTTGCCTTGTTTTTTTTTGTACTTCAGCAACACTGCGGATTAGCATTCTTCGGTCTATAGCGTTCGATGTCAGGCGTGGATTAAATGACACGTATAGTGCGTATGGAACGACCGTCTGGCGAACAAGACCCTCCCAGTCGGAGACGCGCGCTTTTACACGGAACCCAACCAGACAGTCAAAGCAGCAGTGCAGCGTCTCCTGTAGTGAGTTGTCTTGCGGCGGCTTCACTTCAGCTGCTTCTTGTAGAGTGTTAAAGTTGAGGCTACAAAAGATGCGCTGGCATGGGAGAACCGCAATGAGCCGCGTGCGAGTGATGCTACTGAGAAAACACACAGCCTTTCTTTTAACGGGAGTCAATATAGTTTTCACTCGATCTGACTTGGAATGCGGTCGGTAATGTGTTTCTAGGTCCGACTTTCAGTTTCAGCACCTGAACAGGGTTGGGTCTTTAGTTTCGCCATTTTTCACGTGCACACAGTTCTGTTTTTTTAATCATTCGTAGCCCTGATGTGGCCTCCATAGTCGGCTGGGCTACCTACAACATGACTTGAAGACGGTGAATGTTTGCACTCCCCTAAATGCTGTTGTTTGGTTGGTTCATTTACGTATAATCTGTTCATTTCGTTGATGATTTTATGTTTCAGATAAATTTATTTAGTCAGTGGATCAACTATGAACAATAACACACACACACACACACACACACACACACACACACACACACACACACACACACAGAGAGAGAGAGAGAGAGAGAGAGAGAGAGAGAGAGAGAGAGAGAGAGAGAGAGAGAGGAGAGAGAGAGAGAAGAAAGGATAGGCGAAGGGAACTAGGATGGGAAGGGAAGTAGGGGGGGGGGGGGGGGGGGGGGGGTCGAGGGATGGATAAGTTGGTTTGGGGCGATGGAGAGGAGTTACAAGAAACGCCCAACTTGACATTGTAAAAAATGACTGGTGTTACAAAACAGGTCGATATCACGGACGATTCAGTCTTCATGCCATGCGCTTTACTTTGTATGTGTTTCAGTTCGTGTGACGTTTGTTAAAAAAAAAACCAACAAAAAAACAAAAAACAAAAAAAAAAAAAAAAAAAAAAAAGAAAAAACGCATGCAGAAATGGCGTAAATATGATTTCGGAGGTCTCTTCAAAGAACCAGATTACGACAGAAAATGCAAGAAGTTTCCAAAAAATTGTTCCTTGAATGTCGAAAACATTTTGATTGGCCCTAACTCGCATTGGTCCTCCTCGATCATTCTATGATTTTCGAAAGTTTTTATTTTAAATCTCTCCATGATCATCGATTGTCTATCTCGATCCGTGTTTCCTCACCTTTCGATTTGATGATCCAAAAATAACGGAGAGAATGAGAGATGGAGAAAGCTGTTGTGAAGAGGTTTAAGTGTCAGAGTCGAACATGCTCTTGTTCTGGAACCATTGCGCGAGCCATTGACCATTGATCTGAGAATCGTCCAGTGTAAAATCAAAGTCTTCGAATTTCTTATCAGACTCGTAGGTTTCTCTGTCCGAATCGATTCAACCAGAGATCGGAACCAGCTGTTGTCCACCAGCCTTCAATCAGCATCCAGCTTTCTGAAGAGTCGAAGAACAGGAGTTTAATTCTGCTCAATCGATGTAATTAACCCAAGTCTGAATCAGAACGGACTTTTCCCAACGACAACAAGCAACATTACCATAAGAAAACCGACGAAATGGCGTTATAACCCTTCATGTGAAGTTCGTTCGATGTGGTGTGTTGGCAGGAAGGCTCTCAAGGTAAAACAGTTGTTCGCCCACAACATCCAAACCAATACTTCCTGCATCTTATTGACACGCCGGCACGAAGCACACAGAGCAAACAAGATAAGCTCCCTTTGGAAACAAAACAGGACAAACCCAAAACAAACACTTTCTCCATGAATCCAAAGCTGACCTGTGTACATCACGACAACGACAATAACGGAAGAAATGAGCAAAGACAAATGGACATTTTTTTTTGCAGACATACATAGCCCTTTGATCTCGAAAGCAGTGACACAGAGAACGCACAGAAGACCAGAAACAAAGACAGTTATCCTTGTATAATGTTGATGAACATCGTTTCTGTTGTTTTCCTCTTATTTCTTCTGCTATTGTCGCTGCATGCAGGGGTCAGATCGTGCACTAGATCACGGTTGAAACTGACATTATGTCTCCCACGCCGCGCGTTCCCGCCCCGCCAAACACAGCCACACCTAGGTAGGTTTCGTCACAGCCCCAGCACCGGAGGTCTGCAGGGAGCAATCAATATTGGGCAGCAATGTGAACTTTGTGTACGTAATGGAGTTGTCCAGGGCGAGAGTCTTTAGAAGTATTCCCTTTAGTATATGGGGAAACAACAAAGTAGGGAGACAAAGGCGACAAAAAGTATATTGTGACCCCTCTCCCGGGTCCACGCCATCGCCGCCCCCCCCCCCCCCCCCCCCGCCCCCCCCCCCCCCCCCCCCCCCCCCCTCCAAAAAAAGTAGAAAAAGAAAAAAGACTTTGCAAAGCAACGTACTGTAATGGAAAGTAATACAACTCAACATAACACGACGAAGCGCATCGCAATGCAACGAAACGCAAAGCGACACATAAAGCAACGCAACGATGCGAAGCAATAGAAAGGAACGTTACTCTGTGCCTCACAACACAACGCAACGCAACGCAACGCAACGCAACGCAACGCAACGCAACACAACACAACACAACACAACACAGCACAACACAGCACAGCACAGCACAGCACAGCACAGCACAGCACAGCACAGCACAACACAGTACAATGCAATTCAACACAGTGCAATACAATACAATACGATACAAAAGTAACGCAACTCAATGCAAAAGCACACAATACAAAGCAATGCAATGCAACACAATACAGTACCATACAACACAAAGTAACGCAATTTAATGCAAAACACAATACAATACAATGCAATACAATGCAATACAATACAATACAATACAATAATAAGTAGCTCAATGCAATGACACACAATCTAATCCAACCCAACTCAACCCAGTGCAATGCAATCCAATCCAATCCACTCCAAACTAATCCCATCCAATCCAGTCCAATCCAATCCAAAGCAAAGCAACTCAATGCGATATTCGTCAAACAATGTAACACTTGACCGTGCAATGCAAAGAAACTTAAGTCAGCGCAACAACAGCGCGCACCACACACACACACACACACACACACACAACAGAATACAACGAAATAACTAAACAACACCATACGACCCGACACGACGCAACATGCAAGGCAGTGCAGTGTAGTGTAAAAGCATGCAGCGCGATACAAAAACCGTACAACCCAATGTATCATGATGCAACACGACAAAATACACCCCACCTACTGTTATAAAATACCTAGCAACACACTTTATCAAAACACAGCACTGTGCAAATCAAGACAACAAAATGTTAAAGAGTGCAATACAATATATAAAAAGATAACGCAATCTCGTATAAAACAAAATAAGTGAATACGATAGTATATACAATGTCATGCAAGTCGAATCGGCACAACGCAATGCAATCCATCCAATTTTTTGAGATCTGATAACTATGGACTTTTCTCTACATTCCAACAATACTCGTCTTCACTACACTTCCCCATAGTTTCAAATTGAGCTGACTGCAGGCTAAACTGAAGTCCAGCTAGCATGGACAAACAAATTACAACACCTCTTAGGTCATCTTCAGACAAAAAAAAAAAAAAAACACCCGAAGGTGCTGGGGAGGACCCAGAGACGCACTGTCTTCACCTGCCTTTAGAGCAGTCCTGTACCACCCTTGGAGGCCTGCGCTGTGTTGACAATGGGTACAGGCACGCACAGGACACTCAATTAAGATATCAAGGGACATAACTGCTCCTGAACAGAGGTAAATCAGACTACAGGATGCAACTCATAACAGCCTTAAAGTAGCATCCCCATGGGTGTACCAGCCCGTATTTCATGACTGCAGAGCCCACCGGCCGGCAAAAAAACAAAACACACACACACACACACACACACACACACACACACACACACACACACCACTCTCCAGCTGTCGAGCACACAACACACTTACGACAATGAAAAAAAGGGGTGTTGTTTATCTTGCCTGAGGAAGACCTAAGACGTCGAAACGTGTCGTGTTTTGACTTGTATTTTGTCTTTCTGAGGCAGGATAAACCACATTCAGGACAACGAAAACGAATGCTGTTTATCTTGCCTGAAGAAGACCTAAGAGCTCGAAACGCGTCGTGTTTTGTCTTGTAATTTGTTTTGTCCCTGTCATCTGGCGGATTTATTTCAATTTCATTTTAAAATCTATACCTCCCCACGTATTCGGCAAATGTCAGATATTGATGAGGGAAAAACGCACCATAGATTGTCTTTGCAAGAGATTGACCTATCACTCCTCCATCTTTTTTACCCCCCCCCCCTCCCATTCTCCACTCCTCCACCCTCCCCCCTCCACACCCCCCACCCCCACCCCCCCATTCGTTCCTCTTCCAAATTTTCCCAGTGCCTGTGGCAGTCCCCTACCTTCTGGTCGATTTCGTATGAGACAAAGACCGTGTTTCCTTGTAATGTCAAGCATGGTGTGCCCCGGCATAAGGACCTAATCGATGGCATCATCTTTTTCTCTTCGCTACGTTCTGGACCTACTCCCGCCTTCTTCTCTGCCTATACCCCTGGGCGAATACTTACATCAGTGAGTGAGTGAGTGAGTAAGAGTGTGTTGTGGTGTGTGTGTGTGTGTGTGTGTGTGTGTGTGTGTGTGTGTGTGTGTGTGTGTGTGTGTGTGTGTGTGTGTGTGTGTGTGTGTGTGTGTGTGTGTGTGTGTGTGTGTGTGTGTGTGTGTGTTGTGTATGTGCGTGTGTGTGTGTGTTATGTGTGTGTGTGTATGTGTGTGTGTGTGTGTGTG
>JADBJO010012576.1:0-2500 GCA_016801955.1 Conus betulinus | reverse complement strand
TAATGCCAGACGCCATAAACTCAACTTAACGCCTGTGATAACAAACGAATAGGAGTTATCAGATAGATCAGATAGAAAAGAAACAGTCCACATGCTAGATGCAGTGATAGGAAAGAGCACACAGAAACGCGCACCTGCCATTGTACATACACACTGCATGCATGCAGCTTGTAGGAACAGCCAGGGAATTGGAGATGTCCACCGAGAATCTAGACGTCATCAAAGGATGGATAGCATCCAAAAGAATCAAGATATTCAGAATACTCAGAATGCGAGAAGCAAAGGACCAGACAACCGCTGGCCGGAAAGACGTGGACGCAAAACACAGTGTCTGCCCCCCAGCAAAGAAGAATCAGCCAGGTGAAGGGGGGAAAAAAACCTCAAAAGACTGCTTCTTCACCGACCCCCCTTCAGTCTCGCCAGGAAACTAATCGAGCAGCCAACAATCTGGGATTCTCACAGTGTAAAAGGAAACTGTTGAACGACAATCCACACATTCTGGATCTCAGAACGAATCATCGTTTGCATTCCAGGACTTTTTGGGGCCGGCAGAGCCAGAGACGATTTCAATGACGTCACTGAATAAAGCCAGAGCCAGATCACACTGTCTGGGTCTACTCCAGTACCCTACCAGCAGGACCGAACACAGAATGTCCAAATTCATTTTTTTTAATCGATCAGAAAAATGATAAGATCATCATTGAAAACATGATGATCGGCAGCCAATGGATGACAGCTGATGGCGTGTACATTCCCAAAAGGGCAGAACCCACGTAACATCAACCAAATCCAACCAGTATCACTGCTGAACATTCAGCGGGCAAATCTTCCATTCTGTCACGTAAATTCATGGTAAAAAATGAGTATTCGAATGTTTCGGTCAACAAAACACACATTCCAGGTGTGTCTGAATGTGTATGATGTTTTGGAAAACAATCTGAAGAGCTAAGACAACGTAACGGGACATTGATGTGGCGTGACTCAATTTGGCAAACGAGTATGGATGAGTTCTACACTACATCATTAAACTGGCAACAGCAGAACAGCATCTAGGAGTCATGACCTGGGTGCGGCACGTCACCCATAGAGGGCAAGGAGTTCATGGCCGAAACACCTGTATGAGGAGGGATTCTTCTCTGAAGACCTTCCGCTTGTTCTGCGCTGCATCTATTTTCTTTCTGATCTATAAAACAGCGTACGTCCTACAAAAGTCGCCCTGCTGTTACGACGATCTCTATTTGGATTTCCTCTCACTGTCCACGCCATCGTGAATTCGGGTTGTAGTCAGCGGTACAGGCCCGTCCATAGACACGGAAGATGGGACAGAAATCAGGCACCGCCTGGAGTCACACTATGCAACGCGTTAAACACACAAATCTACCATGTCATGAGGTTGACCCCAGCCTCATCAATATGAGCCAACTTAATTCAGCTTGCGTGGAGAGAGAGAGAGAGAGAGAGAGAGAGAGAGAGAGAGTGTGTAATTTGAGCCCCAAACCCCGGCACTGTTCCTGAAGATCCTATTCTTGTGTACTACCCGACCTTGTACCCTCCGGCCTCTTCTCTGTACTTCCTCTCGTGGTGAGAGAGAGAGAAGAGATAGAGAGAGAGATGAGAGAGAGAGAGAGAGAGAGGAGAGAGAGAGAGAGAGAGGGAGAGAACAGGGGGGGGGGGGGATTTCCCTTTGCCAAGTCAGCAGATCCGACTTAGTGCAGTTCGATCAATACTATCGTCTTTTCTCTCTTGCTTCCCTCCTCCTCCTCCTCCTCTCCCTCCCTCCGTCCTCCGTCAGCTTAGCGATACCCATATTCCCCTCTCCTGTCTGTTCACATTCTTTGCAAGGAAGAGCGGGGCGGAGAGGTCGGGGGGGGGGGGGGGGGGGGGTAGACGAGGAGAGGAGAGGAGAGGGCGGGTGTTCGAGTGATAGAGGTGGGTGAGAGGTATGTTGAGTGTTTGTATTTTCGAACAGCATCTAGAGTTTGCTATTTTGTTGAATGGTGTGTGGGTGTGTGTGTGTGTGTTTGTGTGTGTGTGTGTGTGTTGTGTGTGTGTGTGTGTGTGTTCGCGCACGACTGCGTGCTACGATAAATGTTTCTGTAGAGTTACGTTTACATCACACACACACACACACACACACACACCACACCCACCCACACACACACACCAAATACACACACACACACATACACACCACACCCACACACCACCAAACCCACAAACACCGCACACGCACACACACCCAGCACCCACAAAACGCACCGACATACGACAAACAGTTCAGTACACAGACACATACAGACACAGACACACACCGACATACAACCAGACAGACAGGCACGACACAGATAGACAGACATGCATACAGACAGACCGACGACAGACAACAGACGAATACATTTCCCACTTTCAAGCCGCACGCAATCAGGCATTGCAATCCTCCAGCGCGCTGTCGGGACAGTCAAACAAACACATTGGAAAACCATTTTCACACTTCCTGGCA